>CAMFZD010000144.1:0-37178 GCA_946000715.1 Vitis cinerea var. helleri x Vitis riparia | reverse complement strand
TAAATTTTTAATTTTTTTATATATAATAAAATCGCTATAAAATAATACTCTTGGGACTAGTGGAAATTACTATCTTAGTGGAGTTATTGATGTACTGATAGACGAATAATTTATTAATTTAGATGGATTATTAGGTTTATATTGTACAATACTTATACATATATGATTTATAAATACAAAAATAGTGATGTGGTTAGAGGTTAATACATAAAAGTCTAAGACATTTCAAAAAGAGAAGAGATAATTACTAATTATTGAAGATAGAAAGACTTGTAAAAGGAAGAGATTTTGTATCAAAACTCAATAGTCTAGCCATAAGATGATAAATATGCATCGACTTTGAAAAAGAATTGAATTGAGAAAAATGAAAATTGTAAAAAGATATCAATCCCGTATTATAAAATTTTGTTTATTATATTTTATTAACTTCATCAATTATTAATTTATATAAAAAAAATTATCATCTTATATATTTACCAAAATTATTAATTTAATATCAAAAAATGTTATTATTTGAACGAAGTTACTGATGTATTAAATAAACATTTATTTATTAGGGGCTTTACTATACTATGATAATCTCATATCATACCAATATAATATAAATTAAGCTTATTTGGCAGAGAAAATACATATATATATATATATATATTTTTTCTTTTTGAAGCAGCTTGCAGCATGGATAAATATTGTTAATTACTAAGGCTTACAATATGAAAAATAATATTTTTAAGTTTCTTGAAAATAAGACCATTTTGAGAAAATTCTTTGCAACTCATCCTCCTCAATTTCTAAAAAATAGAAAATAATTTCCTTTTCTTGGTACCAAAAATAAAGAAGGATAAAGGATAAAAGAATCCATGCATCAAACATGGCATAACCGTAATAAATGGAAACCCATTGAAAGAGTATCCAAAAGTTGAACTAGTTAAAAGAGGAAGCTGATTCAGTTGTTAAGCATGTGCAAGGTGGGCATGTACGCCCTGTATATTATGACCCTAATCATTGTTTCTTTCACGTGGGAAAGAATAACTTGGCAAACAAGTAAAAAGGAATTCGTGTACTGCCCTCATCAAATGGTATCATTTTAGTATCTATCAAGTCTACAACACCATCAATCACATGATTTGAGTCTGTTTGTATCTCAGATTTTATTTTTTTTGCCTTTTTTATCATCAGGGGGAGAAGAGATGAACCTTAGTACTAGTAGCAGGGGTTTTGAAAAGATAATTTTATTATACAAATATAATATATGTAAACAAAAAAAATCGTTTATTTATTTATCTAAATACTGCTCTTTTAAAAATAATATTATTTAAATAAAAAAGATCTGGGTCAGCAGTGAGATGCATATAGATAATGAGAATTACATGAAGGTCGTGACTCATGTGAGAAAACAAATAGAGCAAGGGAATAAAGCGTGCAACTTTGCCAGACAGAAAAGGAACTTGTGGATCTTTACAATGCACATTTATGGTATGAATTGATTAGGCATTGTGAAATATGGGTATCTAATCCAGGCTTTTACATTAATCACTCACCTCCCCATCAATCTATATAATTCACTTTGCTTTAATTTCTTGGACCCATCACCCATGAAGCTAAAAATTAGACAAAATCAGACAATCAATAAACTGCCAAAAGTCATCCCCACTCAGGAGGAGGAGTAGAAGGAAGGAGAGGTCCTTTTGGGGGGTTGTTTCAAGCTGCAATTTGGGATGTCTTTTCAGGTAAGGCCCTTCTCCTTCATGAGGCCTTTGATTTGAAAGCTTGTGGCAGAAATTTGAACGCGGGTTCTTCATTTGTAAGAGTTGTAACAACACCTCAGCCTCAGCCTCAGCCTCAGCCTCAGAGTCATGGACAAACTGAGTGAGGTGGTGTTTGGAGGCGGGAGTATGTTGAATAATGGAGTGGGGTTTTGCAGGGTGTGGGTTGGGTGTTTTGGTAGTAGGTATGATGTGCCATATGGGCATCAAAGGAGGAATAAAGGGGATTGTTGATATATATAACAATTTTAACATGGGGCCATGACCAAAAAATTCAAAAACCTCCAAAAGCCAAAAGGAAAAAGGTGTTCGAGTGGGTGCAGCAGCAGGAGCAGATCACTCCCCAGCCCCATGTTTGCTATATCCCTTTCTGACTTCTAACACGTGGGTGCTCTCCACACATACATTTGGCACTCAACCCACCCTCCCTTGTCATTCTCCATTAACTACTCAGTGCCTTTCTACAGTAACCTTATCTCCATTCCATTGATTTCTCTTTATGTCTTCGAGAAACAGAAGAAAAAACAATGAATACGAGATTTGAAGTGCAATGCCTCGTTAAAAGAATTCATCAAAAACCCCAATCGCCTTTAGACTTGATCTCTAATATATGTTGTATCATTTGTTGTCATGTCTATGTCATTCATCTATTTCATTATTATTATTTTGCAAAAAAGGAAAAACAAAAGGAAAGGACTCTACTTGGACCCACAGCAGTGTGATTAAAGTTTTTGGAATTAAAGGAAATAATAACAGAAGCTTGAGTCCGGACGTGTTCTTTGATTTGGTTGTAATTCCCCTTTTCTGTCCCTTGATTGCTTTGGGTTTGTCAAACTCTCAAAAATCTTGACTGGGATTCCTGCTTAAAAAATGGGCAATCTTATGTTTGGTTGAGTCTGGATTGGTCTACAAGTCAATTTAAACCTCATCTTAAAGAGTGTGTAAATATAAAATCTTGTAAGTTGTAACACACATACAGGGAATTGTAACACCAGATTAATTTTCAAAAGATGAGCAGTATAGAATGTTGGAGTACAAAGGAATAAGATTTTTCTACTGGCATGGAGAAGGAAGGAGGATAAGAGGAATGAGTAATAAACAGAAAAGAAGTGTCCAATAATGGAAATTCAAGCACCCACAAAACGCTACAAAAGACCTGGACATGCCTTTCCAGGGAAGGTAGTGGAGGCCATGTTGACTCACAGTGTATCCGCTTCGACCGCACCACACTCCTCTTAAACAAAAAAGAAAACCGACGCCACCCTTTCTCTCTGGTATGTGCACAATCGTTTCATTTCGAACCTCTGTTTGGTTGCTCAGAAAATGGAATATACTTTAACACTGGAATGTTTACTATCCTATGCTTTGTGGGTTTTCTTGGGTTCTTCAAAAAGTTTTAAAACTCACCTCAATTTTACTACCTACGTCTGTTATGCTCAGTTGAGGGCTGGAAGGTCTTTGTTTTTTTTGCTTGCTTTGGCTGCAAATGGTGGAAAGTCTTGGATTTGGAACGTTGACTTTTTCTGCTCCCCTTGGTCTACATTTTCCTTGCAACCAAACAGAATGTGTTACATGAATGTTTTCTCAGCCAATTTCTGAGATGGGTGTTCTTCTGTTTGCTTTTTTTTTTTTTTCGTCTGACTCTTTTTGTTGGGGTTGAAGCGTTTAATTGTAGAAAAGAAATAAGTGATATGTGTAATCGGGCTGCTATTATATTCAGTTTTAAAGGACTTCTAGTGCTTTTATCTTTGTATGGTTATTTGGGTATTCAATATGGTTATTTGATCCTCTATTTGGTTGCCAAGAAAGATGAGGAAAGGTAAAAGGCAAAAAGTTTTGAAGTTAAATAATTGTACAAGAGTTGATTGTGTTTATGATTTGGTTATAAGTATTAAAGTTTCCCTTTCTTTTCCCCTGGTTTCTCAGCATCCAAACAGAGTTCAATCTTGCTTTTTTTTTTTCTGTTTTTTTTTTTTTTTTTTGGAATTCTGTTCATGTTAGTCGTTAAAACATGAGGTCTTTCTTCTGTTATAAATTAATTCTGTCCTTCAACCAAGATGGGATATAATAGATTTTATGGGGCACCAACGATTTCCACTTTGGGGTGTTTTAAACATAGCGGTCGAAATTTTTATTTTTGACTCTTTAATGGTTAACCCAATTTTTGTGTACATTTTTCCGTATTTTTATGCATTTCCAGACGATTAAGCTGGATTTAGCTTTAGATAGAAGTGCAGCAGAGAGATAAAGTTATTTCTCCCCCTTTTTGGGGGGGGCTTTTAAATTGAAGGGTACATGTCTGTTATAAAATGAAAGAGATCATTTCTTTTTCTTTTTTTCTTTTTTTTCTTTTTTCCTTTTTTGAATCGTTTAGGCATTTATCTGGTAACATATTCTCTGCAAATTTGGATGCTGTTCTACTGATGGAGTCTTGGAGCCATGCCTTAGAAAAGAAGATGTTTTTGTATTCTGAAGAAATGGATTTAACAACTGATGCTGTTGGGAGAAGTAGAAAGTTGCTAACAGGATGGGACATGAAAACCCCTTTTAATTTTGAAAATGATGGGCTTGTCTTGGATAGAGACGCAGTTGAGAGGATGGAATTCATGGAATTGGATTCCCCTGATTTGGTGAGAAAACGGCTTCCCAGTAACCCAAGTGTGGGGTTTTTAAGTGGTGAGATTGGTAGAAATTCTAGTAAAAGAATAGTTTCTCCTACTAATATGGTTACTTCAAATCCAATTTTCGGGGGAGAGGAGTCAAGTTCGAGGCTTTCAAGTTCTTTCATGGAGTCAAACAGTCAGGATTCCTCAATAATTGATTTGAAACTGGGGAGATTGGCTGATTGTATAGATGCCAAGAATAACAGATGCTCAAAAGAGGGATCAGTTTTATCTTCGCTAGGTTCATCCATGCCGGCAAAGAGAGCCCGCACCACAAGTGTGTGTTCTCAAACTCCTCTCTGCCAAGTTCATGGTTGTAACATGGATCTTAGCTCCTCGAAGGACTACCATAAGAGGCATAAAGTTTGCGATGTTCATTCAAAGACTCCCAAAGTTATTGTTAATGGCATTGAGCAGAGGTTTTGTCAGCAATGTAGCAGGTTGGCCTTCTCTTCTCTAGCCTTCACATTCATTTTCTTGCCCTTAAATTGCAATACTTTCTGTTATGCATGAGATTATCCTTTGTCATATTGTAACAATCTCATTTGATTCATTCTTGCACCATTTTACAATGGATTCTGTCTTAATAAGTGATAAATGTGTCAGAAACCAAACATACAGGTATGCCTCATGTACACAGGCAGTATCCAAAGCCTGTATCATAGGTTTAGATGTCATTTTTCAAGCTTTTAAGAATTAGAGAGGTTTCAGGTTTGCTTTGCATTCAGGTAAGATCTACAGTTGGCTTCTATTATAAGGCGTAACTGATCTATATCTATGAAGCTTTTTAAACTTTTTTTTCTTGATGACTTGTAATTTCACCATTTGAGTTTATCGTTCATCCTGCTGATGTAACATGTCAGTTAATTAAATTTCTTAGTTGTTATTTTCATTATTATCAGTTGTAATTTTGGTTACCAGGTTTCATTTGCTGGCTGAATTTGATGATGGTAAGCGGAGTTGCCGTAAACGGCTTGCAGGTCACAATGAGCGTAGGAGGAAGCCTCAATTGGATACTCACTCTGGTAAACCACAGAAACTGCTTCAGTCATATCAAGGTATTAATTACTCAAGCTATCTAATATGGTTTAGGAATTATAAGTTCCTTTCACAAATGTATCTATATAAACTTCTACAACCCTTATCTTGACACTCTTGTTGCATCTCCTACTTAATTACTTGAGTTTGTTTAGGACAGAAGTTTATGTAAATTGACTGAAATTATAGTTTAGACATTACTGTATTTGGTTAGATTCCCACAAAAGGTACTTGTTAGATATTGGATCTCCTACTTCCTCTTATGAAGTGTGGTTCTTTTTGGCTCATGTCATTTGCCATATGTTGGAATTAAAATTCCAAATGCAGAATCTTACTTGTTTTACTGAGGAAACTTCCTTAAACTTCAAAGTTCAACAAAGGATCATGAAAAGTACCATAAAGCAATTGGTTAGTTTTGGAAGACCCAAAGATGCCAAGATAAATTGTGTAACTTCTATATTTTATGTGTTATACTTTTATGCATAGGACTGCTATAATTTAATTGATCTAGGTGCTTCGTAAGACATGATAGTGAAAACCATTTGACAGAAAAAACAAATAATAATGTGGTTAGTTCTGAAAGAAAGTTGATAAATAAATTGTGTAACTGTATACTTTGTTTATTATTTTGAAATATCTTGAAGGATGAGTGCTTCCACTGATGGAGTTTGTTCATAAAATCAAGATTATATTTGCTATTCTTTAATACCACTATAGTTTTGAAAGATATCCCAAAGTTGAGTCCTTTTGCTGGGTCAATTTTCATACTTGTTTATAAAAGGGAAGTTTTCCATCTTAGGAATACTTTCCGCTTCCTTATTAAAGCAAGGAGGGAATGCCCATTTCACCACCCATATCGAATGATTTTCTAAAAGCAATACTTTTAAATATTACATAAAGTAAGCTATCAATGCCCCCTCGACTACGCATTAAATAATCGATTTTGGATCCATCCCATAGGTGGACTATGAGCTTTCAGTTTCCTCGAACATTTCATATGTTTTGTGGTCCTAGGGAGTCATAATAGACTGATAGAAATGATTGCAAAAGCATCAATGAAGGAAAAAGTGTCTGATTTGCAAGTGAGGGGAGAAAGGGAGTGTCTGTTTGCGACTGAGTAGATAAAAGAGGCAAATCATGGAGGAAAGTTTTAGAAAATTCCTTTAAGGAAACAGAAATTTTCCTCTCAAAATAGTACATACTTTGAAGTGAGTAAGGGGAGTGTCTGTTCAGCAAAATGCACTAGTACATACTTTTCCAAGTCCTAGATGTGTTCCTGTGTTTTTCTTTGCTTCATTTTCCTTGTGTAAACAAGCCTAGGAAAATAAAGCGAGTTTCCCTTCTCTTCCCCTCCTTCCTCTCTGGTATTCTCTTTTCCTTTCCCCTTGTATATATGTAATGAATCAAATGAAGGTGTCAATGATAGATTGGAAATTACTTGAGGTTGCTTTGAGATACTCCCTTACCTTTTTATTATTTCTCTGTGTGACCTAAAAAACGTTGTAAATTTTAAAAGCTTTCCTTCAATACTCTATTGCCCATTATCTTTTCATAGTTCTGAAGTTCCATTTTAAGACTAGAAATCTCACCATTTTCTTAACATTTTTCATGTTTGACAGGCACCAGGATTCTGGGGACTTCCTTAGCAAAGAGACCACCCTTTGTTTTCCAGGACATACTTCCTGGCAGTGTTTATTGTCCAGATGGATATGGACAAGCTAATCCATCCAGGAGCATCAAATTAGAAAAGGAGCCAATTTACAGCTCTCAATTAGTGATACCTATAAGTGGGCAGTTGCCTCCAAAATCCTTTCTCCATCTTTATGGCACCGAGAGACAATGTCCTCCTGGGTTTCTATCATCTGGAACTGAGGACTGCACTGGCTTTTACCCAGCATCAACAGTTCAAGAATTACCTGGAGTCTCAAAATCCAATTGTGCTCTCTCTCTTCTGTCAGCTCAATCGCGGGACTTGTCAAACCATTTGATGGGAATTCCAATGGCTAACCCCCCCACAGTCCAAGGCTGTCATGCTCATTACAGTGCAGTTCACAATTCTGACAAGCCAATTGGGATGAGTTCTTTGGAAAAATTTGCATCAAATGGTTCCTATTCATCTAGGATGAACTCAGTGGAAGTTGCCCAGATGGGGCCTGTAATGCTCCCTGATGGTGGTAATGCTGTTAGCTTTGAAGTCCGCACAAACAGGAATTTTCAGGGATCTGATTTTCTGAATGCTAAGTATTCTCACTCTTCTGAACGTGAACCTACAGTTGATTTACTCCAATTGTCATCACATCTTAAAAGAGTAGAGTGGCAGAGGAATTATATGCATGTGAAGCAAGAAAATGATGATTTTCACTGTTTTCCTACCACTTAAGGGCTATTGAAGCATCAAGGTAATTAAACACGTCCATTTGGATATTCTGTTTATTTTTCCCGTGCTAAAGTTCAAAACTGTATTGATATTTCTATTTCTCATGCTTGGAAGTGAGAATGCTTTTCCATCTAAAATATTCATAAATGGCATGCTATTGGATGCATGATAGCCTGGAGATCCACATGCCTGTGATGGTGGACATTGAAATCAAAACAAAGGACGATAAGAAATAAAATTTTAATAGAACTGTATAGCATGATTGAAGACATTAAAGGCAAAAGAAAGGAGCACTTGCGTGGTTGAGCTGAATGACTTTTTAATGCTGCAACTAAATGTGGATACTTGGGGAATGTGATGAGTTCCTCTTAACTATGAGATCCATTGGTTCAGAGTGGGATTTCTCTCAATTATGTAGACGCATTTCTAATGTGGATTTTTTACTTGTGATGTGATATCTCACATCGACTAGAGAGAGAAGTTCTGCTACAATATATATAGTGGGTTTCTCTTAACTATAACTATGTAGACACGTTTCAAATCCTGAGGGTCCGTTTGGTCCAGAATGGTTAATGTACAAGGAGTAGGTCATCACAAAAAAATTATCTCTAATTGAGGGTTTTGAGAGGCACTTATATGTAGTAGGTTCCTTTTAACTATGTAGACACATTTTATGGAACAAACTGATAAAAATCTTATACCCTGGTTGTTTTTATGCCAATTTACCCAAATCTACCTTGCAGATTAAATGAGAAACATTGATGTCAGTGCAGGTTAAGGAGGGGCAGCTAAAGAAAGGGCTCATGGCATAGAGTTAACTAACTAGATTGATGCACTCAATAAAGGGCTGGGAAAATCTTTCGGCAGTGTTAACGATGCTGCGCCTTTACCAACAGTGAATAATTAACTGTTTGCTTGGATTTGGCAATGTTAAGTCCTGTTTGTTTCATTTCATATGTTATTGCAGTATGCTGTTTCAATCATTCCCATTTTACTGAAGAAAAGTTAACTGTTCACTTGAACAAGTCCCTGCTGTGTGATAATCCTGTATTCCCCTTTAAAGGAGCAAGCATCAGATCAAAGGAAAAACTAAAAAGCCAATAAGAAGAAATATAAAACAATGCTCTGTTTGAAGATTAAAACCTTTCATGGGCCTTTTGGTTGATTACTTGTTAGTAATATTTGAAAGTCTCAGTTTCTTCTCAGGGTTTGATCCCCCGAACAGTATATTGAAAAGAGAATGCCGGAGAGATTGGTATCATCATTACTAGTATTACTGTTATGATTATCATGGCTTTGGTCTTCATCATATCATTATTATTTGGAACAAGATTGGTGTTTCTGCTGCTCTTGGAAGGCCACTATATTTGTTTAAATTATCCAAATATTCGGGGAATCTAGACCAGGCCAGGCTTTACAGAATATTTATATCCATATAAAATGGAGATCTCCCTCTTACAATATCTATTACCTTTTTCCACTATTAGTCAATTGAGGCAAAAGAATCATCATCTCATCCACCCATGAAGCCACCTATAGTGCTCAGTGCCTTTATAACCAGTGAGTTCTAAACCTCCATTCAAAAAGGTTAGTCGGAAGAGGCCATCAATGCTCATTGGAATTCAATTTGTAACTTTCAGAAAGAATTGTTTCTCTTGGTTCATAAGGCATGGAAGGACCATGCCTTTGTGCCTGTGTGGCTATTTGCACCCCACTACTGTCTTGTCATGCCCAAGCACTCAGAATGATACTGCCAACTTCACATACTGTGTGGACACCACTGATGGCTAGTTAAGATTCTCAGGAAGTATTGCAAACAATGTCTTAGCAGAGCTTTTAAGCATCTATACTGCACTTTAACATGTGATCACTAGCTCAAGGAATATGTTAACCAAACCCTTTTTGGGGTTCAAAGAAAGAAGAGATGTTAATTAAATAAACAGGAATCTCATTTTTCAGTCAAAGAGGAACCCAAGAATGACCCAAAAATCTGTTGGCTTAATCCAAGTCCAGAGATATTGTTGAAGTGAATCCATTCATTAGTATATCATAATAAACACACCAAAAGCAGGTGAAGAAACCAATTAAGAGTAAATGATGATAAGCCACCACCACTCTTCAAGGGATATAAAAGCTCAAATGCTGAACAGAAGTAACTTTCACAGCACCACAAAGCCCAAATGAAAGGATTAGCAGATAGTTGTTAATACCAAATGCTACATGATTTCGACACCGATGCAATAGTTCATTGAGTGATAACTACCGTTAAGCATGATTAAGAAGTAAACAGACAACAGAGTTTGAGGAAAAGCCAATGTGCTCAAGTGGATCTCCAATGCTTCATTTTCATGGCATTTCCCATTACACTAAATTACTTCATTCCTGCAAAATCAAAGCCCTTAATGTAGACCAAACCAAATATCTCAGTGGCATGAACTAAAACTCTATGCATTTTCAAAACAGATAGAAGATCATGCCTGCTTACATTGTTGCTGCTCTCAGAAACTGAGCCTGCTGGTGAATTTGGGATGTACCTAGCCCACTGTGGCAGGCAGGTTAGATTAAATGAAATTGAAATAAACTCGTGTTGCTTTGGGGAAGATGGTTTGCATAAATCTTAAGCTGAAAGTTAACTCACATTTTTCGCTGCTGCACTGAAAGCCTCTCGATGGGGTATCTCAGGATTGGCTACTTTGATGCGTTGTATTTCCTCCCTTTCAAGGTAAAATATACGTATAAATGAATATATGGCACAAAAACATTACTTATATCTAGTCAAGAGTTCACTTCTCCTTACTTCATAAATCGATTGTAAGCAGATGGGAGTCTGTGTTTTTTTTCGGGTGCTGCAAAAACAATTCAATGGTGAACCATAAGAAATATGTGAAAGTGTGTTTGTTATGATTCAATACTGTATAGAAGAGGAGAAGGATAGGGTCTCCACGTTTTACAACAAAGGGTGCTTTTGGGGACACTGGCTCGCTGGATGTTGATGAAGATGATGATGAGGACTGGCCCTTTCTGAAATCATTGCAAACACCCTGCTTCTCCATGGATAAACAACTTCCCCATTAACAACAATCACATCAAGAGAAAAGGATAAAGAAAGATGTTTATTCACATTCTCAAGTCAATAAAAAAAGGCTAATATTTTACCTACTATTTTGTATTACTTGATCAATTTATAAGTGGCTAGTAATAGTTCTTCTGCAATATATATATTTGTCAAGCAAAACCATAGCTAATTGATGAACAGGAGAAAAAGAAAAAGGACTTCAACAAAAACAAGAAATCTATAGTCATATATGGTTATCATTTCTTAATGGGAGATACAGAATGGTGGTGAGGAGAGCGACCTGAAGGCTCATTTGATGGTCAAGGCATTGGCCCTGCAGTGGAGGTCTGGTGCTAAGAAAGGAGAGGTTACTGCAGTGGCCACATTTCACTGTCACAGTGTCCAACAGCCGTTTGCATGGAATCCCAACCTGTAAACAGCAAGAATAAACTGCTCATGCACAGAGAGATTAAAAGCACATGACAATTGTTGTATATGCTGCACACACGCCTCATAGCCATTTTATCCATAGAATGGAACCAACAATTACCTGTTCTTGCTCGACCTTAACTCATGAGAGGTTAGCTGGTGTGATTTATATCAATATTGTTACTACTACATTAAGGAAAAACGAAAGAGGAAGAAGAAGAATACGTGTTTCTTCATTATCAAAGATTAAAAGCATCTCCTAATATTGGATTTGAAATTTGCTTTCCATAGATTTGTTTCTGTAATCAAATATACATATTTATACATAGAGGAAATAAAATTTAGTCCATATGCACTATGAGGAATATCCACCGCCTCTCTAGACCATGCCCTCTCCAGTAAGGGTATTACCAAAATGATTCTTGCAGATAGTGGAAGATGGATAAGACAGATAAGATACATATGTACATATATATATTTATTGCTTTCTAGTTGGAAGGGTGTGCATGTATGATGGGCGTCTACGTGAATTACCGCAAGAACAGTGTTACAGAAGTTGCACCGGACGTAGCAAAGATGCTCAGATGGTGGAACCAAATCCATGGTGGCTTTCTCTTCCGGGTTCATAGAAGAAAGGGAGGAGGAAGAAGAACAAAGATATATGGGTTTGAAATTTGAAGTGTGAGTATGAAAGGTGACAAAAGAAGATCTAGGGTTTGTGATGAGAAGAGGTGGGTAGAGTTTGAAGATTAGTGTGGAAAATCAAATCTAGGTTACCATACTGGTCATACTTCCTGGGCTATAGCTGAGCTTGCAGATATAAAATTATACTTGCACACGGGTGACTTCTTCACTCTCCAAATTATCGTGATATATTCATTCTTCTTCCAGTTCTGAGACATCTCACATAAATATATATGTGTATATCTCAACCAGTGTGTAGAGAAATCCTATATATCCAAATTTGTGGAGATTAGTATATTTCCACTGAGGCATGTCAAGAGAAGAGAAATTGCCGTGAAAAATAATTATACTCACACAATCACTAATATGGATTTCAATTTGTTTCCATGCACTTGATGACTGGGACTTGACGCCTATGTTTCAAGTTTATTTGGTTTGATGATGGGTGGTTTGGGCCCAATGTTCATCAAAATCAAAATCACACACATTGGTGGATTCAAACCATGATGTGGGAATCCATTTGACAGGCCTAGAGTACTAACAGTTAGTCGTAAACTTGATGTGATTGTTGTAACTAACAATGATAAATTAAACAAAGCCCCCAACTAGGAATGCTTCCAATTCCTCAGCGCTGAATATTGTAACAACCTTTCATAGTCTTAGGTAAAGAAACAAGAGTAAAAATCATGATAGAAAAGTTGAAATTAGCACTTGGACAAAGTGATCAGGATAACCAGTGCTTGATTAAGGTTGTTATATAGGAGACTCTGGGGCCTATAACCCAAAGAGGCATCCAATCCCATCCCAAAATGATGAACTCTTATACCTCTAATATATGTGGCCTCCTTACATCACCTCCAAGGCTATGAAATGATCGGATTTGGCTATCAAGACAGAACCCCACCTTTAGTGTAAGCTTTTAACCACATTAATTGAACTTAAATCTCTAATATTGATGAGGCCCCTATGTACTTGATTTCTGAATGCACTCCTAAGTAGAAACTTCATTCTAATCATCTATCATATATGTTAATTGACATGTGATTTAACATTTGTTGGGTACATATTTTACTGTGGGGACTTGTTTGGTCATATCTATTAATCAAAAGAAGCATGCATGATATTTCTGCCTCTTGTATCTGCATGATCCAATCCCATGAAACTCATTCTTCTGAATTAAAGAAGATTAAATGTCACGTGGGTCGAAAATATCAAGAGAAGTTGAATAGAGGAGACGATCAGACTTGAGAGAGAGAGTCATGAAAAGATGGTGGAGAAGGAGAGGATATATAGGAAGAATGCGAAGGACTGTGGTGGACGAGTCTGTTGTGGGTGCAAGTATAAAGATGGAAAGATGAAAAAGACTGGTGCTAAAATCACATGTCACTGTCGCAGTGAAATCGTGTCATTTTGTGATGGGACTATTCCTCCATTTCCAAACATGGAAAGGATGTGTTTTTACACTTGATCCCTTCAACTTTCTTTGCTGGTATAACTCCCACTTTCCCAAGGCCTTCTTCCTCCAGGCCTCTCTTTACTCAGATATTCCCCCACCCCATTTTTCCTTCTTTTTTTTTTTTTTGTCTGTTTTTTCCTTCTCTGATAACTTCACCAGAGAGCACGATTTTGTCTCCACGAGATTCCCATGTCTTCCTCCACACCTCAACTACACACTTGATCATTAACGGATTTGGACACAATCATTTGATCTATGCTCACCCCCTTTTCTATCTACTTTGAGAAACTTTGATTAGACCTCTCTCCATGATTCTCTTCTTTTTAAGTTTCTTTCTCAAGACCATATTCTTCTTTGGTTATGGATTTCTAATCCCAACATTCACCTATTTTTCTTTTGAATAGTTCATATGGCCAAGTGATCAATAAACAAGAGTAATTTTATTGTAAGACCCTTCCAATCCTAAATTCAGGGTTATAAGTTGCTGTGGTCAACCATCCCAAAATCAAGTTTATACAATATCAGTAATGGAAGAACCATCCTTCACCAGATTAATAGAACTTTTGGGCACGGTTCTCACCACGCCCACAACTATAAGTGACATATGTATAGTCATGGACAATCTGACCATGGTTATAATTATCGTTTTTTGTTAATTACTACTAAAGCTTTGTGACTATAACTTTGTTTTCTTGTATTGATCAGCCTTACATACATGAATTTACTTTATCTGTAAATTTCATTCGTGCATACATTTTTGTATAAATCAATTAAATCCAAAGAACCAAAGATAAGATCAATTGATGGATTATCAATTAATTAGTAATCTTTGCATCTCCATACCTATTGAAATATCAGGAAGAGATCTATGAGAGAATGGCCTTTTGGTTGTATCAGTCACAGCAATTGCAACCATGTATATACAAGTACAACAGATCTACAATATTTTACGTATGGACAACACATATTAAGGCACAAGAAATGGGTAACGGCTAATATGGTTGGGCAAATCATGTGATTAACAATTTGTGTGCAGATCTTTCATGTAATTGATTGTTGTGTAATTGGTTCAAATTATTTTCTTTCCTCACATGCCTTGACAAGATGGTGGATCCTTGGAGAACACCAGCTCTGGCTCTAGGTGCGAGCAATCTTTGATGTAAAAGAGGCTTGGTTAGTGCATCAGTTAGCTGGAATGATGCGCTAACATGACTTCTCCCGTCTAAATTGAGAATCGATGGTTATGTTCTTCATGAAAGAATGTAATATGAGGTTGGCACAAAGATGAGTATGTAGCGCCTACATTGTCGCAATGTATCGTTGGTGGAGAAGCGTTTGAGATGTGGAGTTCTTTAATGAGAAATTGTGTCCAATTAAACTCAATAACAACTATAGCAAGTGGCGATATTCATCCTCAGTGGATGACTAAGGTATGGTTTTTTGCTTTTTGGAGCTCCATGAGATAAGATTTGCTTTCAGATAGACTACATAAGTATATATGGAAGTGGGGTCAGCTTTTTTACCCGCCCAGTTGGCTTCAAAGAATGCATAAAGTGTGAGCAAGGTTTCTCTCTAAAGTAAAATACCACAATATAAGGTTCCTTTGACATATCATAGGACTTGTTTTTGGCTGATCACCAATGACTTTCTATTGGCTTGTACATGGATAATGACAATTTCTTGATTGCAAAAGAGATATCTAGCCTGGTAAGAGAGAGGTATTGAAAAGCACCTATAATATTGCGCTATAGAGCTTCATCCATAATCGATGAACTATCATGTAGAATAAGAGAAGTTGTGGTGGGCAATAGGGTCAAGTTATCTTTGGTACCCAATGTTTTTGTTCATTTAATGAGGTCTCATATGTACTTGTTGTGAGAAAAATCCTTTTCTTTTTCGTTTTTTCTTTTCCAATTAAGACCACCACCACCTCCAAAAGTAATTCACATCACCAAGATCTTTGATGGAAATTTTGGTTGCAAAGGAGGTTATAAATTGGTGAAGAAGGGTTGACTTATTTCTTGTGACCACAATGCATGTAATCAATATATGAGAAAAAAATAGTTTGATCATATGAGAAAAAAAAAAAAAAAGAACGAAGTATCATATTTTGAGTTGGCAAAGCCAAATTGAAGGAGAAAATAACTTACCTCTCAAATACCATGCCCATGGTGCTTGTCTTAGTTCCTTGTGGCTTTTTAAAATTTACATACATGATTTTGAAAGTAGTATCAACAAACCCAGACAGTTAAGTCATGTATACATCAACATACAAAGCACCTTGTAAGAAAGCATTATTTACATCTAGTTTATATAAATGCTAGCCATTGGTCACAACAATAGATACAATGAGCCAAATTGTGGTTGGCTTAAACTAGGTTAAATATTACATAGAAGTCAAGACCTACTCTTCAATGGAATCCTTTAGCTACTAGGCATGCTTTGTAGTGAGAAATGATGTCATCTAGGTTCCTCTCGATTATGAACATCCATTTGCACCCAACAATATAATGAAAGAGGTTTGGTGGAATGAGTTCCCATGTGCCATTTTGAAGAAAAGGATTGAATTCTTTTTATCAACATAGCATTCCACCATTGAGGTACTTTGAGGACTAAGACACTTATGTTGGTTCAAGAAACTCGACCATGGTGTGAGTGGTGATGGATGTTGAGTTGTTTGGTTTCAAATATGTTGTTGCAAGAGTGAGTGATCATGGGATGAATACAAAGTAAGTTTGGAGCAAGAGGGGCAATGCTTAAAGATATGAGACTAGGAAGAGAAGAGTTGCTTACCAATGGGTCTTTGAGCACCATGGTTTTAGCTTATAGGATGAAGTATCAAAAACAAGAAAGACATGCATGAGTAGGTCCCTATTTGAATAAGATGTAGAAGATGACATAATGGCCGTCATTGTTGAGCATAAGTAGAAAAAACTAAAAGAGTCATGATTACAATAGCAATGTGAGTATGAGGCAAGTCATGTGCATGATGGGACCAAGATTGAATGGTGTCATTGGAAAATACACATAGGGATAAGAAAGCAAGATTCTAAAAATGGGAGAATTTATCCTCTATAAAGATGACATGTCGAGAGGTATATAATTTATCGGTGGACAGATCAAGGCATACATATGGACTTTGATTTCATAAAGACAAAGGTTTGGATTTAGGTTCAAGTTTATGATGGGTGTAAGGTTTGAGTCATAGATAATATGAACAATAAAAAATCTTAACTTTATTATAGTTAGGCAGAGCACCATTGAAATCGTCTTATTTTGACTTTAAGTAAGAGAAATATTTGATGAAATTTCAAACTAATGATGATCAAGTATATTTAACCCAAAACCCTATACACACACTATGCAACTTAAATTAAAATATTTTAAACTAACAAACAATTGCACACTTATTCAATCAAAGCAAAAAAAAATTGCACAAGTAGAAAAATATATCAAAATAAAGTGAACAATTACAATACATTTAATTAGGATTACTACATGTAGCCATCTCAACTTCATGGACTCACACTAGACCTAGGTTAATGTTAAACCATGGTTTTTGAAGTAAAAATACAATAACCAACAAGTTGATCAACGAAACGCTAAAATGATCAAATATGATATATTAAACCAAGGTTTGATTAATCCCAATTTTGATGATTAAAAACTAAAAAGTAAGGCATAGATATCATAACTTTATGCTAAGTATGATTAGAAAAGAAGATTTTCAAAAAGACAATCAAGAAAATATATCAAAATAAAATAAAATAAGAAGAATGAGAAAACCTCAAAGAGATATCCTAAGTTAATTTTTCGATCTCTTTGTGAGATTGTTAGTTCATTGAGTTCATATTGTATTATACTTTTATTTAAGTATCTAAAATATTCCAAATATCTAAATTAATTTTATTCTTTTGTAAATTGGATGAAGAATCCTTCTAAATGAAACTTGTGATTAGTGTTATTCATAGTTAAAAATGTTTTTAAAATGTTAAGGAGTTTACTTAGTCAAGTTTCTCTAGGGATTTTGTGATAAAAATGCAGAAGTTGCAAAAACTAGAGAACCCCTTTATATATTTTTCTAATATTTTTTAGGAAAAATAAAATTGATTATTTCAAAGATAATACTCATGTTAATTTTGACATGTATTTCATTACTTAAAAGTTCATATTGAAACTAACCCTTTAAAGGTTACTTCTGCATCATTTTTTTGGTTATATATTTAGCCAATGGTTGACAAAAGTGTCAACTAGTTGAGATGGAAACATCGACTTATTAAAGGACTAGTCAACCAATTGCTTGTTTAAATGAGTTTTTGGGATCTAACAATCACTTGTCGATGCATTAAAAACTTAATAGTTAGTAGTTGATTCAATTGAAAGGTCAACCAATCGGCCTCAAACTGTGCTTAAAAGCTAATTTGGATTTCTAACTCCTATTTAAAGGTTCCAAACTTCATGTATCATAGGAGAAAACTTCAAGTCATTATTGAATCTTAAAGAAAAGTTTTTAGTGCACTTTATTCCTAAATTTGCATTTCATTTTAGTGCACCTCAATCTTAATTTTATCTTATATTCAATCAAGCATGGAAACATCGACTTGTTAAAGGACTAGTCAACCAATTGCTCGATTAAACGAGTTTTTGGGATCTAACAATCACTTGTCGATGCATTAAAAACTTAATAGTTAGTAGCTGATTCAATTGGAAGGTCAACCAATCGGCCTCAAACTGTGCTTAAAAGCTAATTTGGATTTCTAACTCCTATTTAAAGGTTCCAAACTTCATGTATCATAAGAGAAAACTTCAAATCATTATTGAATCTTATTTGAATCTTAAAGAAAAGTTTCTAGTGCACTTTATTCCTAAATTTGCATTTCATTTTAGTGCACCTCAATCTTAATTTGATCTTATATTCAATTGAGCTAGTTTGTAAAATAGGAGCTCTCCATTCAATTGTAATCTTATGACATATTGCAAAGTGTGGGATACATCGAGAACTTAAGAGTAAAACATCTCTTCAAAGAGTGTTTTAGAACCATATAATCCAAACAAGATTAATTTAAACTTTAACTTTAAAAGTTTTAGTATAAAAGGCTCATTGGAATCATAATTCATGTATAAAACATGAAATCTTATGTTAGAGGCCTTATTAGTAGAATCTTTACTTGATTAGAACTTGATGAGAAGGAAGTTGTACCAAACCACTACAAAAATCTTAAGAATGCATTTTTTTTTTATTTCTTAACTATTTAATGTGAGAAATTGTTTCATTTATTGTTATATGTCATATTATTGCTTAAATTGTCTTTTATATTCATAATTGTATAATTTGTAAAAATAGACAAACTCCTAATTCACTCCTTTTTGGGTGTAGATTTAGATTGTGATATAATAATGAATTAGTAAGATCATTATGAGTAAATATTAAAATGTTCAAATAAATTAAATTAAGAATCACGCAGAAAGTGTAATCACGTGTGTTTTGTACATCTAAAATAAGACCCGTGCAATTGGTTATAAATATAAAAAGGATGATTCGACCTAATCTTACCTTATAGGGAGGTTGGTAGAATTTTCCTAAATAAACTTTAGGACATCTAATACTCCAAAAAGTCATTTTAAGACCTTAAAGTTCTATACATAAAATTTTGCTAACCAAACCCTAAATTGGTAAAAAAAGAAAAGATGTTTTTAATTAAAAGAATTCAAAGCACGCTTTTAAAGTTAAAATAATCATTCAAGCTCAAATAATATAACATTCAAAGTTCGTTAACATTAGCAAAAGATTAAAATAAACCAAAATTGACTAAATACTCAAAACTAGATCAATCGTTAATGATCCCCATTGAAATGTGAATATTATTATTATTCTTTTCATATATTTTTACCATTTTATTTTTTGAAAGAGTATTATCATTGTTTTTATAAGTTTTTACTACATTATTATCGTGATAACATGTTATAATCTCATTCTCCATCCGATTGGGTTTAGGGTTGTAGTGGCATACACACATCCCACTAATCGATCTTGATTTTACTTCTTTATTTGACTTGGGTAATGTTTGTTTTTTTACTTAATTTTAAATAGAACTTTAATGCTTAATAGTGTTAAATATTATATTATTTATTTTTGTAATATTTTATTTCTATTAAGTATTAAAAAGAAAAGAAAAACCAATATATTATTTTTTTTTATTTAGAAAAAATTACATATTTTGGTTTTTTTTATTTAGTAAAAAATTTATAATAAGTTATGAAAAAGTAGAAAAATAAACAACCTAAATTCTGAAAACAAATTGCTTTTAGCAAAAAGCAAAAAAAAAACAAACACCACCTTACACCCTTAAGAAAAGGTCTTAATAGTGTGTTGTGAAAGTTTTGTTCACTCCCTAAGTAATGTGGGACACCACAATCCATTCCCTTTGGGACTTAACGTCCTTATGAATACACTTTTGGTCAGAGATCAAATTTTGATACAATTCATGTCACAGCTTCACTCTACACCCAATATTGTCTCATTCAGGGTTGCAATGACACACACTTGACCCACTAATCGGCCCAAATTTTACTTCTTTATTGGGCATGCGCCCTCAAAGAAAGATCTTGATAATGTGTCAAGAAAACCCTCCATATATTGCCTTTCTCCATTCACTCGTCGAGCAATATAGAACACTATATAGTAGGTGATTAAGGAAGAAACAAATAAACAAAATTACAATTATGGTCATAAAATGACATATATATGTATTTTATTCTAAAATTATAAGCTTTCATTGTTCCATTTTATTTTATTTTTTCAACTTATCTCTCTTTTTATTTTATTTTAAAAGATAATCAATCAATATCCATCAAAGTTTGAATTTAAATCGGTCAAAATGTACAATGAAATATGAATCACTAAATCAGGGTAAAATTCAATGAAACCAAAATATAAATAAAGATGGTATTAAAGTAGAAAACAATAAAACTTAAACATAAAATCATGAGACTCAAACTTGAGCATATGATGGGTCTTTCGGACCGATTATTTGAAATAATCAAATAAATAAATTAATTTGCTTTTCAAACTGGACGATGGAAGTTAAAAGTCAAATGCCGGACTAGTGAACCAATCATCCAATCAAATTTCAAAGTCACCAAACTACCTCAACTACTGGTGGTGGCTGCAAATTTTTGGTTTACTTGTATATACGTATACCAATATGGGTGTATGTATACATGTTGTGGAGGGAAACACAGAGCCCAAAAGATTTTTATGAGTTTCATTCCCGCCATCAGAACGCACCCACACCCGCACTCTCTCTCCTGGGTTTTGAATCGTCTGTGCTGCTTTCGAAGTTGAGGTCTCCTGTTCTTCTCCATTCAATGGCGAAACCTAAAGAAGAGAAATCAGACGATCTAGAAATCACCTCAATCGGAGCTCTGCACAAAGGTCCCTGGGACAAGAAGTACTGGAGCAGCTCTAGGGTTCGCTTTCATTTGTTCCCCTTCAATTCTTTCTCTTTTCCGTCTTGTCATTTCTGAAACATATAATTTTGTTTTAGATAAATCGTCTCAACTCCATACAGTGTATCAGTCCTTATCGGCTCTGGTTTTATGAAATTAACACAGGACTACGTGAAACCGGTGTTCTGATGAGGGATACAATCGATCATAGCCAGTGAGCAATGTAGTTTTGTGTAATTTGGATTCAAAAATGATGTGATAAGTGCATAGTGGCTCGGATTCTGGTTTGTTAATTTGGGGCAATACGAGGGTGTTAGGCTAAGGAACAAAAGAAATCATTTAACAGAGATTTGATGAACAATGTCAAAGCAAAATGGTAATTAAGTCTCAAAATATTGGCAATTAACTCTTGGTGATGGATAAATAGGACTTAAGTGCTGATGAGAATGACTATGGGTGAGATATAAAATGATTGACTGTGTTACTGTTGAAAGAAACTCGAGTACATAATGACAAAAATGGTTCATCATGGAGATTTGACTTCAATGAGTGTTTTTATAGCAGTCCTAAGTGGTAGCAGGTTATGTATGCTAATCGAAATTGGTAATGCTTTTATGTAATTTGATATTTAGACCAGGGTTTTGTGGGAGATATATGATTTGGAATTGACCACGAAGAGGCTGCTATTTGCTAAAATAGTGGTTGACTCTTGTCCACGGTTATGATTATTCAGAAAGTTTTGAAATTTAGGCTTTTTTGTTTGAAAGTTTTTTTCTTTCCAATTGTTGGGAAATTTAACTATTTAGCATGCTTTAATAATTGAAGAGATATGTAATTGGAAAAATGCTTGGGTTCTGCTTTGTGATTGATGCCAATGTTCTCCTTTGATGATTCACATCATCAAAATTGATTTGTAATTCTCCTAACAAATTCTAGGTTTTTGAAGATTGATTTATATTGATATATTTATTAAGTTTAATAAGCTTGTTTGTAGTTAGTTAAACTTTTCTTTCAGATGAAAACTAGGATGTGTTTAAACTTTTGGTCAATTTTCTATAGAAAGCAGAGTGCTAATATTTAGTTACAAAATGCTTTTTCCTATGACTTTTATAGTGTGAAAGTAGCAACTGGTAAAATTTGTGTTGTTTTATAGGGTAAAGACCGCTATCCTTATCCAGTCGGGTACCAAGCTCTTCGGACTCATAATGGGATCAGATATAAGATGGAAATCCATGAAGGTCCCAAAGGGCCTTTATTTGTGGTTTGTTCCCATGAACAAATGCTTTCTATATGTGCTTCTAAATAGCTTCAAGTTGCAATATTACCTGGGCAGAAAGTTTATGAATATCTCCTCTTTTATGCAGATCATATCTGCTGATGGAATCTCGTGTTCTGGGCAAACTCCAGATATTGCATGGGAGATCTTTCAAAAGAAAGGCTGCCCTCGTTTAAAGACATTGCATGGGAAGAGACTTTCATGCAAGATAGATGGTGTGGAGGTAAATAAGTAGTTAACATTCCCGTTGCATTATTGGTCCTGATAATTGTTCCATTAGGTTGTTACTTTTCTCATGTTGTCAATATGTAGAACTATCTAGTTAAACTTGGAGGGAAACTTAGGTTAGATAGGATAGTTTGATTGTGATGCAAAGTTTTTATCTAGATGATGATTGTTAAAGTAACTTGATGGTTGATTGTGTATTTGCTAGAGTTTGAGATAAAAGACCATGGTGAATTTGGGCTCCGGATTCAAGTTGTCATAGGATGGTATTAGAGCGAATTCCTGATCTAGGTGTGGGACTTTGAGTGGGTTTTTTTAGTGGCCCCTTAATCCCATGAATACAATGAGGATGTTGTATCTGCATAAGAGAGTAATTGTGATATCTCACATTGGTTAGGGAAAAAGTTCTTGATGCTATATATATAATGGGCTCCTCTTAAATATGTATACACATTTTGTCCATTGAGCCTAAAGTAGACAATATCTACATAAGGGGGAGGGAGCTGTTGCAAGACTCCTAAAGATGGCTCTGATTCTAACTATTGTTCATTAATAATCAATTTTCCCTACTTGGGTAATGAGCCCTTAATTGCACTAATATAGTTCTTTTGCTTTTGGTACACAACAATATATTTACCTATCTATCATGCGTGTACATATTACTCTTCTATATCAACACACTTGCTTATATATAGGGATGATTTTGTTTGTATATGAGGTTGATTAGTGATTTATGGTTTGAGTGCCTTTCTTGAGCAATTTCATATGATCTTACTTAATTTTGTAACAACAATAATGGAAGTCAAATATTCATAGAGTTACTTGATGTTAAACCACAAATTTGTCAAGTATTCTTGCTCAACTTGCCTGAGCAAATTGTAAATAAATTATTATTATTATTATTTGGGGTTTGGATTTTTAGATGTTTCATTTATTTATGATGTTTCAATGATCTTCTGATTATGTCCTATTAGTTTATAGGGGCTATACCCATATGGCACCACTAGGTATTTATTGATATACCATTACTGAAAGAATGTTGCCCATGTAAGGACAAACTTGTAAAATAAATCATGTTCAAACTGCAATATTTTCCCTTATCAAACAATTTAATTGGATACAACACTTATATTTTTAGATGAGACCAATCAAGTTTTTACTTCTAAAAATTCATTTTATTTTCATTTTTACAAGCGCCCCCTAAGTTTTCATGAATGGAGATGTTCTAATTTACTCTTTTTAATTTTTCCATTCATCCATCTTAATACACCTTTCATTCTCATGAATGAACACACTCAAAAGTTGTTTTTTTTTTAAGGGATTCATCAACTATTGTTGTTGCCATGTTTAGACCTTGTATGGCGACTGAGCTCTTTTAAATTATCCTTCTGTTGTTGATTTGATTTGTCATTTAACAATTATCATGATAACTTTTTGTCCATGTGCAGAAGTTGAACATTGTGCTTCTTTTAGTTTATCTTTATGCTAGATGATGTTTAATTTTGTTGTCTATTAACACAAGATTTTATTCTTGTAGTTTCCTCTGAGTTAATCCTTTGCCATCCAATGAAGATATATGAACAGTTATCCAATCTAGAATTTGGCATATTGTGTGCTGAATATAGTTCCTTCTTTTAATGTGGTTACACAGTTTTTTGGGTTCAGAAATCCATTTGTCCAGCGGTTACTTCGGGAACTGGTGGCAAACGTCAATGGAACAGCAGAACAGACTTTGCTATCAGCCAGCTTCTGTAATAGAGCATCTGGAGCAGAGAATGATACACGACTTCCAGATTCATGTACATATCCTGATCTGCTACCATATTTGGAGAAACCACAGACTACAGGGAAGAGAAGTAGAAAACAGAAAAATATAAATATGAAGTCGATTAGTGGGTCTGCCCGCAAAAGACTTCGACATCGAGAGCTTACAGATAATTCTGTTGCTTCAAGTTCCAGACAAAGGAATCGCAATGGTGAGTATTCCTTGACTTCTTCTGCTCTAATGATGAATATGACAGTTGTAAGCATCCAGTTGAGCAAAAATCTGAATCCTTTTCAGCCAAAGATGGTTTGCCTTTGGAAACTGTTGGCCTTTGTGATCATCTTAGAGAGGAAGCCCTCATCCTCCAAGAGGAGGGAAAGCTTGTTAGTTCTGAAAATTATATATCCACTAGAGCAGTTAATATCCCTTCCATTGAGGAAAAACCTGTAAGTTTATCTATCTTCAAAGCCAATAAACTTTTGAATGCATCAATTTCTCACAATTTTCATATGTTTCTACTCTCCCACATGATACCACTCAGAGTTATGCTTTTCCAAAGCTTGTTTGATGTTTATTGAACTTTTTTAGGTGGAATTATATTTGATAGTCCTATATACAGTTAATTGGTTTAGCAGTAGAAACATTCTTAATTTCTCACAGCTTGATAGGTCAAAACATATCAAGGTGCAAGGGCTCGGTTACTCAACACCAGTAGAAGACAACAACATGGAAACCGTATTTCCAAAGAGTTCTCAAGGTTTCAGTAATGTGGATCATTGTGCTCCTGACACCTTAGATCATATGCAAGGTATTGCTTATCAGATGTTTCAGTGTAATGTGGTTCCCACATGATTGGTGTCAAATTCTTGTCTGAATCTACCTTTTTTTCCTCCATTTTGGTTATTGACAGTAGTCCTATGCAGATAATACTTCTGCTTATGCTTCTACTGCTCATAAGGAAGGTCCTGACAATGTGAAAGATGAGCTAACTGCAGCTGACATGACCATTTTTGAAGGTTCAGTAACTGAATCTCACCTGGAAGGAGAAGTGGGCACTTATACTTCAAATGGAAGTTCGGAAAGAAGTGATTTTGATTCAGTTGGTCAGGAAGTAGCCAAGTCAATGATGACAGTTCTGCTTCCACAAGCACTTCCCCTGCTCAAGGAGACCTCAAGGAAGAAAAAGGCAACAAACAACCATTTGGGACTTTCTTTCTATAGATCAGAATCTCTAGACGAAAACAGTGGAGCTTGCCCCATTGTGAATGTTGCATCTCCTGGTATGGTTTCACTGTAAACCTGTACAATTTTTCTGATTATCCTGTTGCTCATGTGTCATAGTCTCTATTGCATCCTTAACACCAAAATTCATTGAGTATCTTGGTCTTTCCTTTTTCTTCCAGTTGCACAGTAATTTTCTTCTTATAAATTTGCAGCTCTAGTGCTTGCTGAGAATTCCCCTGTGGAAATGGAGGAAAAGGTGCAAACGTTTAGGAGAGATTTTGATCCAGTTATCCCAAGTTTTGAACATGTCAAATCTGTTATTCCTGACAGTTTCGAGGATGATCAATGTGGACACGATTCAGCTAATGGACCACCGCCCTTTTCTGATATTGCTGGAGCTGATCAGGCTTCTTTTGATAAAGACACGTGTGCTTGTGACACTTTGGGACAGTTTATCAATGTTGATGCGTGGAAGGAGTCATCTGTTTGTCATGTTGAAACCAGTGAGAGAAAAGATGGTTTCTCATGCAGTAAAGCAAACGTGGCTTCAAAGTTGGACGAGAACTCCATCCACCATGGAATTCTTTCTGTGGAAAGAGAAAAGACTTCGCTTGATTGTGCTGAAGGTATTTTCATACTTCCTAACCTTCTTTTCATAAGAAATGTTTGATGTTTAAATGGTGAGAATATTTCCAACCTGAAGCACCTAATTTTAATCAACTAAGGAAGCACCAAATTCTTCCACTAGTCCTTCTAAAGGGGAGAAAAATCTTAGCCATTTGCGTAAATTGGTTCCTGTCTTCAGAAACAGCACACTTTGTATAAACTTTCATCTATCATATTGGCCAAAATTTTAGAGAGCTGCTGATTGTGAGATGCACAACCCAAGCTTATTCAACTTCATTTATAGCACTTTTATCCTTTCAAAATTTCAAATCAAGTTAGAGTTTTATTTCTTATTGATTTTCAACTAATCTGAATGTTAGTCGTGTTTCTACAAGTTGTAGATACAAGTGGTGCTAACACAAAGTGCATGGTGAGTTCTGTTCAAATATCAGAGCAAAGCATCAGTAGTAAAATGGATGGTGCTGAAGCTGGTAATCAAATCTCAGATGTAGCTCCTTTAACAAGAAAATACAATGGTCTCCTCTCAGAAAGTATCATATACAGAAACTTTGGAGATGATTGCATCCTTGATGCTTATCCTACAGTAGGACCTTTACTTGCTGCAGAAATTCATCAAGCTAGTTCTTCTGCTAGCAGCCCAGATAAAAAAGTTCTATTTAGTCCTGAAGTGAAGCTTGAAGGGCAGCACTACAATTTAAATACAGAGGAAATTGCTCTTAACCCTGAAGGTGTGTTCTGTAATATGGCTCCTGTTTCATCTCAAAATCAAGAATTTATTTGCACATCCAAATATGATGACCCTTCCATTTTTTTTATCCATCTGTTTTACGAGTAGAAAGTTGTCAACCCTACATTGACAAGAAGCTTGTTGAGCAACAGAACCTTGTAAAGTTAAACAGATCTGTTCAGAAAGGAGGAACAAGTTTCGGTGAGAATAGCATGTCTAATGCCGAGGAAGTTCAAGCTGGTACAAACTTGAAGGCCCACATTAAGATGGAGGTTAAGCACGATCTAGTGGGCAACACTGAGCTTGTGGGATGCTATGTCCACCCCATGCCTGTTTTGTCAGTGTTATTGAACACAAGAGAGGATGAAATCCATATTTGTGTCTTATGTGGCCTTTTGGTGGATAAGGACACAATCTTGTTTATTTACAAAGTTACAATTAAAGAACCAAGGTTGCAGAGCCCTACTTTTGTTGGTTACACGCCAATTATATTGCCAACTCTAAAGGACAGAAGTGGTGGAGAGGTAAGTTATTATATCCATGCTTTCCGGGCATTCTTATTATTGTCCATTGTTTGTTCAAGCAGTATGTGGCCTGCTTCTTGTATGTTACATATCTTTGGGTTTTCCTTTATCAGGTTGCATTGGACAGATTTGGTTTGCAATTCACTCCAGATGGGCAGTCCCTTGTTTTACTAAACAGTATAAAAACACCTTATTGCCGGTAGACTCGTTTTCTTCTTTTAATTTTAGGTTATTCCAATATTTAAATGAAATCAGGGGTAAAGACAAACATACTGATTTCCCATATTCTCAGGGAACAGAAGATCCCCTGTCTCTGCTCTGCATGTAAGTTGGAATGCTTTGAGGAGAATGCAATAAAGATTGTGCAAATAAAACTTGGTTTTCTTTCAGTTGTGGAAAAATTGAAAACAGTTGACAGTGTTCAATGTATATTAGTCTGTGAACCGAACCATCTTGTTGCTGTTGAAGAGAGTGGGAGACTTCATGTATGGGTCATGAATTCAACATGGAGGTTATTTTTCTTAAGATTATCTGTCTAGTTTTAGTTACTGTTAATTGTTGCTGCCACTTCCACACCCTTGTTTCTGTTGTCTACACTATGAATGTTTTCCTCTATTATGTAGGTTTCTTTGTTTTTCATTTAACTGTTTGCATTGTCAAAATGTGGCTCCACTTAGCTTGTACTTGTACTTTAATGATTCACAATCAGATTGCAGAAATTTTTATCACTAAATTTGTAATAAATAAAGCATATTATATGAAATCCATTAATTGAGGGTGTTGTCAAAACCCTCTAGTCAAGTATTCCAACCATATAAATTTGTACATTTTGGCTTAATTTTCCATGGAACTGGAGATTTGCTGCAATCCTGCAGGTCATGAGTTCCATTTTATCTTTCTTTAAAAGGACTATCTTAAAGCATTGAATGCTGCTCATGATCATAACAATGTAATATGGATGTATATCTACCTGTGAAATTGGTTCAATGGTTAGTAAGAAAAAACTTGATTACTATGGTAACTTTACCTACATCTGTTTTTTTTTTTTTTTTTTTTTCTTGAGAACTTGTTTACATCTAATATTTCATTAGTTATGATTGGTATAAGTTACAGAAAATTTCATGCAAGGCCTTAAAGTTTGTTTTCACAGAAATATTGAGGGTCTGGTAATACTGTTTTCTTGAGTTGGATATCAACAAGGACAATGAGATCCAGCCAGTCTTGGTAAGATTTAATTCCATATCACTCCTGCCTCCATCCCTCTTTTATCTTGACCCAGTGAGATGCCATCTCATTGTGGATGAGATTTAAGCTCTTCATCTCTTTAGTGTTTCTAAGGAAAGTGTAAATGAATGTCTAGTGATGGCAATGGTGAATATTGGTAATTCATGAAGTCCTTGTGTTCTTCTCATTAATTAGAGATAGATGAGTTATTCAACAGTGCATCCATGATTCATTGACCTTTGCAGTTGCATGAACTTAATTTAAAGTATATATGATTTATTTGAAGCTTAATGTTTTCTAAGTTCTTTCTCCTTTTCTTTTTTTTTTTTTTTCCTTTTTTTCTGTAAAACAAGCTTGTTTGAATGTTGACCATCCTTGAAAAATAGCTGTGGCATATTGGTTCATGTTTGTCAACCCTGATGGTGCTTATTTTAGTTGGTATCTTCTATTGGGACAAACTATCCTCATTGTTAATAAAGTTTCTTGTGTTTTTGATTCACCATATGCAGTGTACAGACAGAGGACTTCATTATACCAACTTATGATTGTGTATCTCCTTGCATAGTTGAGTTGAAGAGAATTCCAAAGTGTGCTCCTTTGGTCGTTGGTCATCATGGTTTTGGGGAATTTAGTTTATGGTATGCTGCCTTCTCTGCTTGCATATTAGTTTCTTCCATCCATTGAAAGGCTACTGATATGGTAATTAATTGGCTAGCATAATTCAGGTTTATTAAGATACATCATTAGTATCATCTGGATAAAAAGCTTCTATCTCATTTTCTGCTCTAGTTTTGACTTATTTGCACTTGATACTTAATATCAAGTCTCGGCAAAATACTTAAGATTGTCCTTAGGAAAATGCCTGAATAAAGTTTTGAAATGGTTTGAATTGAAACAAATATCAAATTATCATAATTTCTTTTTGGTTTGGAATTTTGATTGCTAACTGAACTGTCTCTCTACATTTTTTGAGTGGTAACCAGCTTCTTGTACTTCTTAGTTTCCCTGTCTTACCTTAATGGATCCAATTATTTCTGTTTCCGGCATTTCAAAATAGGCATAGGTGTAGCCCAGTGTGCTTAAATCACATGGTGAGCAGTGATATTTGTTTTTTTTTTTTATTCCTTCATGTGCAATTGAAAATTTTTTGAATTTCCAATCTGCTACCAAGTTATAGGGCTCTAATTGATATCTGTCAATTCATTGAAATTGAAAAGTTAAGGAACTCTGTTGTCTAGATCAATTTCTTAATGTTATAACTTCTATTATCATATTCATATCATCTGCAGATTCTTCTGTATTATAAATAATAAAGATCAGGCTTCTATGTCTTAATTTTGTTTTCTAGTGGAAACTGAAAGGTATTACTAGGTCATGAAAAATCATCAAGATACTCTTAATTGTGTGAAGGAAAATGCCTGTAATGATCAGTCATTTAAAAAGGATTTAACTTGATCCAAATGTGGACTTATAATAAGCTTGATAAAAAGTCAGCCACTGTGACTAGTGAATTGTTTTTTTCCTCTTCTAAAGTGAGGAAGTCCTGGACCATAGGCCTTGGAAACAAAGATGGAACACACACAAACACAGAATAACCATGAACCAGCTGCATTCAACTATTCTAAGGGTCAACAAGTCCTTCTCATGATAATTTTTTTTAAAAAAAAATTTAGTAAAAATATGGCCTTTTACGTCTGGCACTCCAGGATTTTATTTTCTGTTCTTTGGTTATATTTTGCTAGTATTTTTTGTTTCATCCAATTTGTTATGTTGTGGTGCTTCATTGTAAATACTACCACTAAAATTTCTGGAATGTGGAATCAGTTTGTATCTTATTACAACGTTTCCCCAGGTGAGTTTAATGTGATTGACTGTTTAGTTTTTATTGCCACTTATGGTTCTTAAAAATTCCATTTTTTTTTGTTTCTTTGTACTTTCATTAAATTCTCTTATTACAAAGTTTATCAACATTTAAGCTGCATCAGCCTGTCTTGTAATTCTTGTTATTCTTGTTATTTGATGATGCACACCTGTTTTTACTTCTTTCAGGGACATTTCCCAACGCATCCTCATATCAAGGTTCGCAATGCCAAGCATTTCAATTTTCGAGTTCATTCCAATCAGCTTGTTTAGTTTCCAAAGTGAGGTTCCTCTTTCCAGCAATCCTGATGTGGATTTGCACATAAACAAAATAATGGCTGCAACAAAAATGTGGTTCTCAAAGCACAATGAAAATTACACCTTTCTTCCATTAGGGGGGGAAAGCATTGCTGTGTGGCTTCTTGTTTCAACTCTTTCTGACTCTGACACTCAGCATGACAATCAAATGAATGATTGCCAAACAAATCCAGTTGGATGGTGGAGACTAGCTCTCCTGGTGAAAAATATGGTCATCCTGGGAAGTGCGTTAGATCCAAGGTGCTTTCTAGTGTTTTAAAACAGTATCTAAATACAACATATACTGTATCTCATGTAATGCTTCTACTTTATGTCTTTTTAAAGCATTGGGATGAAGGCTTCCCAGTTCTAAACATTGAGGGGCACTTAAATGTTCCATAGAAAAGAAGTGGTTCCATTGTGTTTTTGCATGCCCTTCTGAAATTTTTAATAGCATTTGTAATAAAATTGTTTCATGGCATGCATAGGATGATACTTGAGATTTCAGGAATGATGGAGTCCACGTTTTTGGAAACATAAATCATTATTGTGCCACTTTGGTCTTGTAATGGTTTCACCTTAAAGGTGGATTTGATCCAGAAAGCTATGGTAACTGCAAAGTGATGTTTTAATTTCCAAGGAACATTTAAGAGGCCCCCACTTAATAGATTATTATTTATTACTTTAGATCCTTTTAGTACAAGGAGATGGGTTAATAAGACAAGAAGTACTAGTGAATGTTCTTTTCTGGGAAACTAGTATGAGGAATATTCTTCTGGAACATTAAGCATGAACCTAAAACGTATCATGCACTTGAAGCTCTGATGGACAATAACTAGTGTTGAAACTCTTATTTTAACCGAAGCCTGGCCGGGAATCCACAGCTTATTTTCTTATTTTAAAAGGCTGATTGACTGATGTAGTAAGTTTTTAAATCATCTCACTGTGCAGGGCAGCTGCTATTGGTGCTTCAGCTGGTCATGGGATCATTGGTACACATGATGGACTTGTGTACATGTGGGAATTGTCTACAGGTACTAAGCTTGGCAGTTTACACTATTTCAAAGGTATGTTACACACTGTAACAATTTGACTTTTCTCTGATTTGCTCTTCCTTGGCATGAAATTGATGATGATTTAAACTAAGAAGTACTGGTTTTGCATAATTAGTCATGTACCTTCATCTCTTTCATTTTCAACTGGAAAATAACATGCATCTTCCTCCTTTCTGACCCTTGTATTTTTTACTAATTTAATTTGTAGTTTTGTATATTGCACTACTGCTTAATTCTTCAGGTTATGTCAACTGTCAAGGTTATTTTTAGGATAAAGAATGCTTTCTCTTGATCTCCAGATTTAAAAAAAAAAAAAAAATTATCTAGGAGACTGCTTTCCAGAAAATGGGAAGGATGTTCATATTTTATTTGTGTAATAGTTTGCAAATATTCAAGTAACTTGCAGATATTACCATAGTTGTGATATAATGCTCATCTGATGGCATAGTGTCCTCTTTTTCCAAGATTTTGTTTTCCATAAAAACAAGCGGAGCTTTTACTGGGTCTTTTTGGGTTGAAAAATGCTTTGACAATGCAGTGGCATGTGGAACATAGGTTAGATAATAGTGCATAATTTGCTGAGGTTTGACCTTTTCGAATGATTCTGTCTTTTATGTTTTAACTTTGGTATCAGGGGGTGTGTCATGTATTGCTACTGATGATTCAAGATCAGATGTTTTTGCTGTAGCTGGTGATGGAGGTCAGTTGCTGGTTTACCTACATCCCCAAAAGGAATCTTGAAAATTAACAAGCATTCAAACAACAAGTTGTTTTGTCATCTTTTTAAATGGTTTCATTGTATGCTGTCTGTGAGCTGGTATATGGATTCCTTAAAGCGATAGACTGTACCCTGACAATCCGTGCAATTTAGGTTGGTTAGATATTTGTACATCTGTACTTTCTCTTTTCTCTGCAATTGGATAACCCATACACCAAATATTTCATCCCTGGTATATTGGTGCAATGAAACTCAATGATCTTGACAATTGTTAATAAAATGTGATTGATTTTTTCAACCCAGATGCCTTGTCTGTAATCTCTTTTTTATATGTAATACGAATGTTGAAATTACCTAAATAGTATTCCTTTGTCCAGTCATAACAAGTGATGCAAACTTTGGTATTTTCAATAATTACTAATGGTCATATAGCCTGAAAGCTGCCTGAAAAAGGCAGTGAGGTATAACTAATGGATGGGAATTGAGATCCATCCATGGATATCAGAATCGCCCAATCAAATGACCCCCAATTCTCAAATCTATGAAATCTTGGGACAAAAACAAGTGTACCAAAAGTTATAACCATGATCCACCAATGTTTATGTCATATGAGATCTATTACACATTAGGGTTGTTGAGCTGTCCCTGGAATCAATCCTACGAAGTTTACCTACATTTATCGGACAGCAAGGACAATGTGGGGAATCCATGGCCCAACGTTGTTATTGATTTGTTGACTTGTCCCAGAGACAAAGGAAAAAAAAAATCACAAATGGATTATAATTTATAACTAGAGCTAGGTGAATTTGATATTTATTTTCAGTGAGCTATAGCTTTTATTTAGTAAAGTATGCATTTGTTAATTTGAAAATTTTATATCCTAAAATTTCCTAGCTTTGGAATTTAAAGCCTTTGGAGGCAGAAAGAGCTTTTGCACATACAGAAAAGCAGGCTCCAAATGAGCAGGAGAATATAATGCAACGTGGGAAGAACTCTACCCACCGACACCACAGGAAAGTAAGCTTGTGGGGCATGAGATTTTTTGACATGCTTCCTGGGTACAAGAGCAGAGACCACCAGAGATTTGCTTGTTTGCTTTAGCCTTTTCCGCCTGTGGGCTTCATTTCAAAATTTGAAACTTGCTCTACTCGAAAACCCAAATCATCACCCAAATAAAGACAAAGGAAAATTTGCCCCCCACTACAATTCTCTCAATCATTGCTCACACCAATCAAGTAATTGTCTCCTTAAATTTCAAATCCCATCTCCTTTATTGCTCTAACAAGATAGTATAAATAGATTACATCCCCAAATGCCAAAATAAAAATGCTCGTGGAAGAAAAAATTTGAAACACCAGAGAATCGAATAGTAATACAAATAGTAATAATAAAAGTTACAGCAATTAAGCAGCTACTGGGTTTGAAAAGCTATGGGGAAGGAAAGTAACTGCCGGTCAAAGATGCGTCTCTACTTGGCAGAACCGTTGGTCAGGTTAGCAGAATCTCCAGCAGATGGGTTGAGCTCATCCCAAGCTTCGATCCATGTGATCATGGCATCTGCTAGCTTAACGAAGTATGGATCAACCTTCTCAAGCTTAGCCTTGACCTGTTTGGAGAGTTCAAGGTAGCATTGTTGAACAGTGGTGCATTCCTTTGGAAGTGTTGCGGCTTGGAAGAATGGGATCAGCTCTTCTTGCCAGTAGATGCCACTGTACTCCTTTTTGAGGTTAACAAATGGATTGCTTGCTTTGCTGTGCCATATGTAGGGCAGACCAGTCTTGACACCCCATCCCAAATGGTCACATATCACCTACAAATTCATCGATACAAATGTTTTCAGTTTCCATACTTTAATGAAAAGATTTGAGTGCATGTCCAAAGACTAATGATATACTAATCTGTTCATCTGCATTTGAACCATTAGCTAGTGTACCCATTCTTTACAAAATTTCAGATCATAAGAAAAACCCGGGGAATTCACACAACTTGTTAACGGATATCCAAGTGTTTGTTGAAATGAGAAAGGAAATAAATACAACAGAATTCACCTAATTTAGTTTCCATGGGATGTCCTACCATTGCCATAGGAAAACTTTAGGGTGATGATCAAACCTCACCGGTCAGAATCTTTTTTCTAACAGATTTTTTTAAACCTAAAGATAAATTACACACCATAAGGTGGGAATGGCATGAAATGATGAAAAACAAGAGGTGGAGGAGAATCGAGAAAGTACCTTCATGCACCAGCCAGCCCACATATCATCATAACGGCCAATTGGCTGACCATCACCCATGAGTCCAAAGTACATTGCAGGTCCAATCAGTTCACGGTTGAATGCCAGATTCATACCACACATGGGGAACAAGGTACCCTTTGGAACTGTCAAAACAGCATCTACATACCTTAAAGTAAACAAATAATACAAGAATTGAATCAATATCCATGTCAGATGAGCATGTTTCCATGGTGGTTCATTTGTATTCTAGCATAGTTTACCTGGTGTTTCGCTCACGAGGTTTGACAAGCTGGGTGGGTGCATCATAATCAGGGATGTTGAGCCAGAGACCATGAGAAACAGCAGTGGGAACACCCTCACGGAGACTGAAAGGATACCCACGGACAAAGTCTGCACCATCTCTGTATGGATCATAAAGAGTGTTAAAGAAAAATGGCGTTGATGGAGTGAGGAGGTTCTTTATGTGCTGCTCAAGCGCATTGATATCTTTGCCAGATGGGTCTTTGGCAACCTGCACATCAACATGGAAGAAATACAAAATGTGAAACTTCATGAACTCTAAATGCCAAGACATAAATCAAGATGAAACATATCTAAACATCTGTTTGAAAGACCCAATTACTCATTGAAAAACAAAAATCTAAATATCTTATTCATGATCAGATCGTTGTCAACAGGTAAATGCTTGTTGGCCATGGCCCATTCAAGGGGACAACCGAATATTTCCCTAGCCTACATGGAGGAACTGGTTACGGAATGCAGGAATTTCAGCTCATTACTGCAAGTCACTGAACAGATCTGTTATGCTTTTTTGATACAGAGCCAGAAACAAAATAAGAGGAAATACAATGTAATTTTATTCCTACATTGTGAGATACAACCAGATCAGATGCTAAAGTTATTCATCAAAAAAAGGACACTGCCATCATCACATATGCACTTTACAAAGTAGAAAAGCAGGGTTCTTAATGCAATTTACAGAGTTGGATCCCGATGAGAGACATTGCTAGCGAAGATAGAGAAAAACAACTAGACCTCCAAATCCCTAGTGTAATTCAGGTTGAAAAGGAAGAGCAATGATCACCAAACTTAAGATCTGTTTTCTAAAAGGAGAGAAAGCCCATCAAAAAGAGGATTGACAAGCAATGCAGGTGAGAACAATGCCATGATCTGAACTATAGAACATAGATGCTTCAGAATGATGGAAAATTTCAATTTTAGAAGATGATCTTGGAAAGAAACACACGGGAGCATAAAATTGACTACTAAACACTATACACAGACACACAAACCGTAGGAATTTCTGATAAAATACCACTAACAAGCAGAGAAACAACCAACAACCAATCAATTCGTATAAAAAAATTTAAAAGCGAAAGCACCCAAATCCCATCAAAACCCAATATTAAACCCAACAAAACCCGGAACCCCACGTCCATAACACATCAAAATCAACATTCGCCAAAACAAACTCCGTTTGGATGCTTAGAAAAGGCAGGAAAAGAAATCAAAGAGACATTTTTAGATCTCGCCGCGCAAAACAGAAGATCAACTCAACTCAGCCCAACACAACCACGGGCTCAATCAAGTAACTTTTTTTTTTTGGTTTTTCAAGCAACCAGAACAAAAGGGGTATCCACAGAAACAGAAAACCAAAACCAGAGGGAAAAAAATAAGTAAAAACGACTCACGAAGCAATCGTCGTCGATGGTGAAGATGTACTTCTTCTTGGAGACCATGTAGCCAAAGCAGCGACAAGCAGAGTCCTTGAAGGAGATACAAGAGGCCTTGGGACCCAGAATCCTGTTGATGTCGTTGCGGTTGTAGAGCTCGTAGTCGAATCCTTCCGGGACCTTGATGGTCTTCGATGGATCACCATCTTGAACAATGATCAGATGGTATGGCTCAAAAAAGGGCCTCCACATCTCCAGAAAATCCAGGTTCCGGATCGTGGGTATCACGATATCGAGTTCATCTTTCAAAAGAAGAGCGGGTTTCACGGACGCTGCCGCCATTGAAGTGATTGAGCGAGCAGAAGACGCTAATCGGAGAAAGTCTTTGAGCTCTAGTACGAAAGCGGGGACTTGCCTTCCTATATAGACTTGTCTAGCAAAGTGTAAATATCAAAAACACACCTGCAGCTTTTCAAAAAATATGACCGACCTCCCTGGAGTTCATATAATATCACCACCCTCCCTGTGAAGTATGAATAGTCAATCTTCATGGCCTCCGCCTCCGGTGAGTAATTTTTTTTTCGCAGGGTTACTAAAATGGAATATTCTTAGGGTATAAGCATATGTGTAACATTTATTCTTGATGCCCATAAAATAAAATTTTCTTATATAAACAAATTAAAAACATAGTCACAAGGAATATATTTTCTATATAACCAAAAAGGGTATGGAACTATTTATGTTTATGGTCAAGAACTTCACATCATCCAATAGTTCAAATAATTCCATGTAAAATAGAAGAATTAGTTGTGTTAGACTTGGGTGGTAT
>CAMFZD010000143.1:127500-130000 GCA_946000715.1 Vitis cinerea var. helleri x Vitis riparia | reverse complement strand
CCCCGTGGCACCTTGGCTTGGCTCGCGGGAGGGCACCATGCAAGGCCCCGTTGCACCTTGGCTCGGCTCGCGGGCACCAAGTAAGGCCCCGTGGCACGCGTCGCGTGTCTTGGCTTGGCTCGCGGGCGGGCACCATGCAAGGCCTCGTGCCACCTTGGCTTGGCTCGCGGGCAGGCACCAAGCAAGGCCCCGTGCCACCTTGGCTTGGCTCGCGGGCACCAAGCAAGGCCTCGTGGCACCTTGGCTTGGCTCGCGGGCAGGCACCATGCAAGGCCTCGTGCCACCTTGGCTTGGCTCGTGGGCACCAAGCAAGGCCCCGTGGCACCTTGGCTTGGCTCGCGGGCGGGCACCATGCAAGGCCCCGTGCCACCTTGGCTTGGCTCGCGGGCACCAAGCAAGGCCCTGTGGCACCTTGGCTTGGCTCGCGGGCACCAAGCAAGGCCCCGTGGCACCTTGGCTTGGCTCGCGGGCGGGCACCATGCAAGGCCTCGTGCCACCTTGGCTTGGCTCGTGGGCACCAAGCAAGGCCCCGTGGCACCTTGGCTTGGCTCGCGGGCGGGCACCATGCAAGGCCCCGTGCCACCTTGGCTTGGCTCGCGGGCACCAAGCAAGGCCCCGTGGCACCTTGGCTTGGCTCGCGGGCGGGCACCATGCAAGGCCTCGTGCCACCTTGGCTTGGCTCGCGGGCACCAAGCAAGGCCCTGTGGCACCTTGGCTTGGCTCGCGGGGGGGCACCATGCAAGGCACCGTGCCACCTTGGCTTGCCTCGCGGGCACCAAGCAAGGCCTCGTGGCACCTTGGCTTGGCTCGCGGGGGGGGCACCATGCAAGGCACCGTGGCACCTTGGCTTTGCTCGTGGGGGGGCACCATGCAAGGCACCGTGCCACCTTGGCTTGCCTCGTGGGCACCAAGCAAGGCCCCGTGGCACCTTGGCTTGGCTCGCGGGCGGGCACCATGCAAGGCCCCGTGGCACCTTGGCTTGGCTCGCGGGCGGGCACCATGCAAGGCCCCGTAGCACCTTGGCTTGGCTCGCGGGCACCAAGCAAGGCCCCGTGGCACCTTGGCTTGGCTCGCGGGGGGGCACCATGCAAGGCACCGTGGCACCTTGGCTTGCCTCGTGGGCACCAAGCAAGGCCCCGTGGCACCTTGGCTTGGCTCGCGGGCGGGAACCATGCAAGGCCTCGTGCCACCTTGGCTTGGCTCGCGGGCGGGCACCAAGCAAGGCCCCGTGGCACCTTGGCTTGGCTCGCGGGCGGGCACCATGCAAGGCCTCGTGCCACCTTGGCTTGGCTCGCGGGCACCAAGCAAGGCCCTGTGGCACCTTGGCTTGGCTCGCGGGGGGGGCACCATGCAAGGCACCGTGCCACCTTGGCTTGCCTCGCGGGCACCAAGCAAGGCCTCGTGGCACCTTGGCTTGGCTCGCGGGGGGGCACCATGCAAGGCACCGTGGCACCTTGGCTTTGCTCGTGGGGGGGGCACCATGCAAGGCACCGTGCCACCTTGGCTTGCCTCGTGGGCACCAAGCAAGGCCCCGTGGCACCTTGGCTTGGCTCGCGGGCGGGCACCATGCAAGGCCCCGTGGCACCTTGGCTTGGCTCGCGGGCGGGCACCATGCAAGGCCCCGTAGCACCTTGGCTTGGCTCGCGGGCACCAAGCAAGGCCCCGTGGCACCTTGGCTTGGCTCGCGGGGGGGCACCATGCAAGGCACCGTGGCACCTTGGCTTGCCTCGTGGGCACCAAGCAAGGCCCCGTGGCACCTTGGCTTGGCTCGCGGGCGGGAACCATGCAAGGCCTCGTGCCACCTTGGCTTGGCTCGCGGGCGGGCACCAAGCAAGGCCCCGTGGCACCTTGGCTTGGCTCGCGGGCGGGCACCATGCAAGGCCTCGTGCCACCTTGGCTTGGCTCGCGGGCACCAAGCAAGGCCCTGTGGCACCTTGGCTTGGCTCGCGGGGGGGCACCATGCAAGGCACCGTGCCACCTTGGCTTGCCTCGCGGGCACCAAGCAAGGCCTCGTGGCACCTTGGCTTGGCTCGCGGGGGGGGCACCATGCAAGGCACCGTGGCACCTTGGCTTTGCTCGTGGGGGGGCACCATGCAAGGCACCGTGCCACGTTGGCTTGCCTCGTGGGCACCAAGCAAGGCCCCGTGGCACCTTGGCTTGGCTCGCGGGCGGGCACCATGCAAGGCCCCGTGGCACCTTGGCTTGGCTCGCGGGCGGGCACCATGCAAGGCCCCGTAGCACCTTGGCTTGGCTCGCGGGCACCAAGCAAGGCCCCGTGGCACCTTGGCTTGGCTCGCGGGGGGGCACCATGCAAGGCACCGTGGCACCTTGGCTTGCCTCGTGGGCACCAAGCAAGGCCCCGTGGCACCTTGGCTTGGCTCGCGGGCGGGAACCATGCAAGGCCTCGTGCCACCTTGGCTTGGCTCGCGGGCGGGCACCATGCAAGGCCTCGTGCCACCTTGGCTTGGCTCGCGGGCGGGCACCAAGCAAGGCCCCGTGG
>CAMFZD010000143.1:112500-115000 GCA_946000715.1 Vitis cinerea var. helleri x Vitis riparia | reverse complement strand
ATCATGGCATGGGTCACGTGTCCTAGCACAGCCTCTAGCACCATATCGAGGGTCATTGTAGCTGTCGTGGCACGGGAGGTGGCACGCATCATGTGTCTTGGCTCGGCTCGTGGGCACCAAGCAAGGCCCCGTGGCACGCGTCGCGTGTCTTGGCTTGGCTCGCGGGCACCAAGCAAGGCCCCGTGGCACGTGTCGCGTGTCTTGGCTTGGCTCACGGACGGGCACCATGCAAGGCACCGTGGCACCTTATCTTGGCTCGCGGGCACCAAGCAAGGCCCCGTGGCACCTTGGCTTGGCTCGCGGGCACCAAGCAAGGCCCCGTGCCACCTTGGCTTGGCTCACGAGAGGGCACCATGCAAGGCCCCCGTGGCACCTTGGCTTGGCTCGCGGGCACCAAGCAAGGCCCCATGCCACCTTGGCTTGGCTCGCGGGAGGGCACCATGCAAGGCCCCCGTGGCACCTTGGCTTGGCTCGCGGGCACCATGCAAGGCCTCGTGCTACCTTGGCTTGGCTCGCGGGCACCAAGCAAGGCCCCGTGGCACGCGTCGCGTGTCTTGGCTTGGCTCGCGGGCGGGCACCAAGCAAGGCCCCGTGCCACCTTGGCTTGGCTCGCGGGCACCAAGCAAGGCCTTGCGGCACCTTGGCTTGGCTCGCGGGCAGGCACCATGCAAGGCCCCGTGCCATCTTGGCTTGGCTCGCGGGCACCAAGCAAGGCCCCGTGCCACCTTGGCTTGGCTCGCGGGCGGGCACCATGCAAGGCCTCGTGCCACCTTGGCTTGGCTCGCGGGCACCAAGCAAGGCCCCGTGGCACGTGTCGCGTGTCTTGGCTTGGCTCGCGGGCGGGCACCATGCAAGGCCCCGTGGCACCTTGGCTTGGCTCGCGGGAGGGCACCATGCAAGGCCCCGTTGCACCTTGGCTCGGCTCGCGGGCACCAAGTAAGGCCCCGTGGCACGCGTCGCGTGTCTTGGCTTGGCTCGCGGGCGGGCACCATGCAAGGCCTCGTGCCACCTTGGCTTGGCTCGCGGGCAGGCACCAAGCAAGGCCCCGTGCCACCTTGGCTTGGCTCGTGGGCACCAAGCAAGGCCTCGTGGCACCTTGGCTTGGCTCGCGGGCAGGCACCATGCAAGGCCTCGTGCCACCTTGGCTTGGCTCGTGGGCACCAAGCAAGGCCCCGTGGCACCTTGGCTTGGCTCGCGGGCGGGCACCATGCAAGGCCCTGTGGCACCTTGGCTTGGCTCGCGGGGGGGGCACCATGCAAGGCACCGTGCCACCTTGGCTTGCCTCGCGGGCACCAAGCAAGGCCTCGTGGCACCTTGGCTTGGCTCGCGGGGGGGCACCATGCAAGGCACCGTGGCACCTTGGCTTTGCTCGTGGGGGGGCACCATGCAAGGCACCGTGCCACCTTGGCTTGCCTCGTGGGCACCAAGCAAGGCCCCGTGGCACCTTGGCTTGGCTCGCGGGCGGGCACCATGCAAGGCCCCGTGGCACCTTGGCTTGGCTCGCGGGCGGGCACCATGCAAGGCCCCGTAGCACCTTGGCTTGGCTCGCGGGCACCAAGCAAGGCCCCGTGGCACCTTGGCTTGGCTCGCGGGGGGGCACCATGCAAGGCACCGTGGCACCTTGGCTTGCCTCGTGGGCACCAAGCAAGGCCCCGTGGCACCTTGGCTTGGCTCGCGGGCGGGAACCATGCAAGGCCTCGTGCCACCTTGGCTTGGCTCGCGGGCGGGCACCAAGCAAGGCCCCGTGGCACCTTGGCTTGGCTCGCGGGCGGGCACCATGCAAGGCCTCGTGCCACCTTGGCTTGGCTCGCGGGCACCAAGCAAGGCCCTGTGGCACCTTGGCTTGGCTCGCGGGGGGGCACCATGCAAGGCACCGTGCCACCTTGGCTTGCCTCGCGGGCACCAAGCAAGGCCTCGTGGCACCTTGGCTTGGCTCGCGGGGGGGCACCATGCAAGGCACCGTGGCACCTTGGCTTTGCTCGTGGGGGGGCACCATGCAAGGCACCGTGCCACCTTGGCTTGCCTCGTGGGCACCAAGCAAGGCCCCGTGGCACCTTGGCTTGGCTCGCGGGCGGGCACCATGCAAGGCCCCGTGGCACCTTGGCTTGGCTCGCGGGCGGGCACCATGCAAGGCCCCGTAGCACCTTGGCTTGGCTCGCGGGCACCAAGCAAGGCCCCGTGGCACCTTGGCTTGGCTCGCGGGGGGGCACCATGCAAGGCACCGTGGCACCTTGGCTTGCCTCGTGGGCACCAAGCAAGGCCCCGTGGCACCTTGGCTTGGCTCGCGGGCGGGAACCATGCAAGGCCTCGTGCCACCTTGGCTTGGCTCGCGGGCGGGCACCAAGCAAGGCCCCGTGGCACCTTGGCTTGGCTCGCGGGCGGGCACCATGCAAGGCCTCGTGCCACCTTGGCTTGGCTCGCGGGCACCAAGCAAGGCCCTGTGGCACCTTGGCTTGGCTCGCGGGGGGGCACCATGCAAGGCACCGTGCCACCTTGGCTT
>CAMFZD010000143.1:97500-100000 GCA_946000715.1 Vitis cinerea var. helleri x Vitis riparia | reverse complement strand
TTTACTTAAAAAATAGTAAAAATGAGGAAAAAATAGTGTAAATATCTTTAAAAAATGTATTTCACATGGGAAAAATATATGGAACACGAATTCAAGGATTGGTGAAGCTCTCTTGGCCAAAAAATATTTTTTTTTAGCTTTTTTACTTAGAAAAATGGGGGAAAAATAAGTAAAAATTACTTTTAATATTTTTAAAAATTGTATTTGATATGGGAAAAAGAAATCTTAAAAAAGAATCCAAGGATTGTCTAAACAAAATTTATTTTAAAATTTTTTTACTTAAAAAAACCATATAAAAAAATAGCGAACAACCTTTGCAACATGAATCCATGGATTAATAACATTCCGTGATTAGCAATAGACCATAATCCGGAACCTTGTCAAGGCATCAGGGTCGAAATCCAGATAGGGCACGCACCATGTGTCTTGGCACAGCCTCTACCACCATGGAATGGGTCATTACAGGTGTCGTGGCACCATGGCATGGGGGTCGTGGCACGCGAGACGTGTCGTGCCTCGGGCCGTGGCACGCATCATGGCATGGGTCACGTGTCCTAGCACAGCCTCTAGCACCATATCGAGGGTCATTGTAGCTGTCGTGGCACGGGAGGTGGCACGCATCATGTGTCTTGGCTCGGCTCGTGGGCACCAAGCAAGGCCCCGTGGCACGCGTCGCGTGTCTTGGCTTGGCTCGCGGGCACCAAGCAAGGCCCCGTGGCACGTGTCGCGTGTCTTGGCTTGGCTCACGGACGGGCACCATGCAAGGCACCGTGGCACCTTATCTTGGCTCGCGGGCACCAAGCAAGGCCCCGTGGCACCTTGGCTTGGCTCGCGGGCACCAAGCAAGGCCCCGTGCCACCTTGGCTTGGCTCACGAGAGGGCACCATGCAAGGCCCCCGTGGCACCTTGGCTTGGCTCGCGGGCACCAAGCAAGGCCCCATGCCACCTTGGCTTGGCTCGCGGGAGGGCACCATGCAAGGCCCCCGTGGCACCTTGGCTTGGCTCGCGGGCACCATGCAAGGCCTCGTGCTACCTTGGCTTGGCTCGCGGGCACCAAGCAAGGCCCCGTGGCACGCGTCGCGTGTCTTGGCTTGGCTCGCGGGCGGGCACCAAGCAAGGCCCCGTGCCACCTTGGCTTGGCTCGCGGGCACCAAGCAAGGCCTTGCGGCACCTTGGCTTGGCTCGCGGGCAGGCACCATGCAAGGCCCCGTGCCATCTTGGCTTGGCTCGCGGGCACCAAGCAAGGCCCCGTGCCACCTTGGCTTGGCTCGCGGGCGGGCACCATGCAAGGCCTCGTGCCACCTTGGCTTGGCTCGCGGGCACCAAGCAAGGCCCCGTGGCACGTGTCGCGTGTCTTGGCTTGGCTCGCGGGCGGGCACCATGCAAGGCCCCGTGGCACCTTGGCTTGGCTCGCGGGAGGGCACCATGCAAGGCCCCGTTGCACCTTGGCTCGGCTCGCGGGCACCAAGTAAGGCCCCGTGGCACGCGTCGCGTGTCTTGGCTTGGCTCGCGGGCGGGCACCATGCAAGGCCTCGTGCCACCTTGGCTTGGCTCGCGGGCAGGCACCAAGCAAGGCCCCGTGCCACCTTGGCTTGGCTCGCGGGCACCAAGCAAGGCCTCGTGGCACCTTGGCTTGGCTCGCGGGCAGGCACCATGCAAGGCCTCGTGCCACCTTGGCTTGGCTCGTGGGCACCAAGCAAGGCCCCGTGGCACCTTGGCTTGGCTCGCGGGCGGGCACCATGCAAGGCCCCGTGCCACCTTGGCTTGGCTCGCGGCCACCAAGCAAGGCCCTGTGGCACCTTGGCTTGGCTCGCGGGCACCAAGCAAGGCCCCGTGGCACCTTGGCTTGGCTCGCGGGCGGGCACCATGCAAGGCCTCGTGCCACCTTGGCTTGGCTCGTGGGCACCAAGCAAGGCCCCGTGGCACCTTGGCTTGGCTCGCGGGCGGGCACCATGCAAGGCCCCGTGCCACCTTGGCTTGGCTCGCGGGCACCAAGCAAGGCCCCGTGGCACCTTGGCTTGGCTCGCGGGCGGGCACCATGCAAGGCCTCGTGCCACCTTGGCTTGGCTCGCGGGCACCAAGCAAGGCCCTGTGGCACCTTGGCTTGGCTCGCGGGGGGGCACCATGCAAGGCACCGTGCCACCTTGGCTTGCCTCGCGGGCACCAAGCAAGGCCTCGTGGCACCTTGGCTTGGCTCGCGGGGGGGGCACCATGCAAGGCACCGTGGCACCTTGGCTTTGCTCGTGGGGGGGCACCATGCAAGGCACCGTGCCACCTTGGCTTGCCTCGTGGGCACCAAGCAAGGCCCCGTGGCACCTTGGCTTGGCTCGCGGGCGGGCACCATGCAAGGCCCCGTGGCACCTTGGCTTGGCTCGCGGGCGGGCACCATGCAAGGCCCCGTAGCACCTTGGCTTGGCTCGCGGGCACCAAGCAAGGCCCCGTGGCACCTTGGCTTGGCTCGCGGGGGGGCACCATGCAAGGCACCGTGGCACCTTGGCTT
>CAMFZD010000143.1:80000-85000 GCA_946000715.1 Vitis cinerea var. helleri x Vitis riparia | reverse complement strand
TCGAGGGCTCCTCGGCGAGCCGAGATGGGGCCGAGTGCACGGGGAGGGCACTCGTTGCATGGGGGGGAGGGGCGTCCGTGTGCCTTTTGATGGGCAGCGTCGGGCGGGAGGCATGGGTGAGCCCCCCGGGGTGAGCCGCGACGTTGGCCATTGGCACGTTTTTCCGAGGCAACATGCTCGCTCGAGGGGTCGAGCCGAGACGAGGAGGGACGGGGCCGAGTGCGCGGGGAGGGCACCCGTTGCATGGGGGGGAGGGCGTGTCCGCATGGGGGGCATGGGACGCGTCCGGGGTGCAGCGTGTGCGGGGCACGGGGTGACTGCTGCTGCGTGCGAGGGCTCCCCACGGTGTCGCGGGCGTGCTCTCTTCGCATTAGCGTGTCGTGGGCTTGAGGGTGGCATATGCGGGGGCGCCATGCCTAGGGTGGCATGGGCGGCCTGCACGCCAAGGGCGGCACGCGCTGCAGCGTGCCTGGGCGGGTGGTGCTGCCAGCCCATTGAGGACAGCACCCCCCCCTTAAAGAGCATTTTGGGCCGTTTTGGAAATGCCTTGAGGAGACATCACCCATGCTTGAGGAGACATAATGCCATTTTTTAATGAAAAAAGAGTTTTTAATTCCGTTTTTTTTGCTGAATCTCTTTATAATAATTATATGAACCCAAGGAAAAAAAAAAAAAAAAAATTTCGGCCCAGAAAATATTTATTTTAATTTTTTTGTCCGAAAAATAGGGAAAAATAGGGAAAAATAGTAAAAAATACCAAAAAATAGTGAAAATATTTTTAAAAATTGTATTTAACATGGGAAAAATATCTGGAATAGGAATCCATGAATTAATGCAACTTTTCTCTCAAAAATAATTTTTTTTTTCGATTTTTTTACTTAAAAAATAGTAAAAATGAGGAAAAAATAGTGTAAATATCTTTAAAAAATGTATTTCACATGGGAAAAATATATGGAACACGAATTCAAGGATTGGTGAAGCTCTCTTGGCCAAAAAATATTTTTTTTTAGCTTTTTTACTTAGAAAAATGGGGGAAAAATAAGTAAAAATTACTTTTAATATTTTTAAAAATTGTATTTGATATGGGAAAAAGAAATCTTAAAAAAGAATCCAAGGATTGTCTAAACAAAATTTATTTTAAAATTTTTTTACTTAAAAAAACCATATAAAAAAATAGCGAACAACCTTTGCAACATGAATCCATGGATTAATAACATTCCGTGATTAGCAATAGACCATAATCCGGAACCTTGTCAAGGCATCAGGGTCGAAATCCAGATAGGGCACGCACCATGTGTCTTGGCACAGCCTCTACCACCATGGAATGGGTCATTACAGGTGTCGTGGCACCATGGCATGGGGGTCGTGGCACGCGAGACGTGTCGTGCCTCGGGCCGTGGCACGCATCATGGCATGGGTCACGTGTCCTAGCACAGCCTCTAGCACCATATCGAGGGTCATTGTAGCTGTCGTGGCACGGGAGGTGGCACGCATCATGTGTCTTGGCTCGGCTCGTGGGCACCAAGCAAGGCCCCGTGGCACGCGTCGCGTGTCTTGGCTTGGCTCGCGGGCACCAAGCAAGGCCCCGTGGCACGTGTCGCGTGTCTTGGCTTGGCTCACGGACGGGCACCATGCAAGGCACCGTGGCACCTTATCTTGGCTCGCGGGCACCAAGCAAGGCCCCGTGGCACCTTGGCTTGGCTCGCGGGCACCAAGCAAGGCCCCGTGCCACCTTGGCTTGGCTCACGAGAGGGCACCATGCAAGGCCCCCGTGGCACCTTGGCTTGGCTCGCGGGCACCAAGCAAGGCCCCATGCCACCTTGGCTTGGCTCGCGGGAGGGCACCATGCAAGGCCCCCGTGGCACCTTGGCTTGGCTCGCGGGCACCATGCAAGGCCTCGTGCTACCTTGGCTTGGCTCGCGGGCACCAAGCAAGGCCCCGTGGCACGCGTCGCGTGTCTTGGCTTGGCTCGCGGGCGGGCACCAAGCAAGGCCCCGTGCCACCTTGGCTTGGCTCGCGGGCACCAAGCAAGGCCTTGCGGCACCTTGGCTTGGCTCGCGGGCAGGCACCATGCAAGGCCCCGTGCCATCTTGGCTTGGCTCGCGGGCACCAAGCAAGGCCCCGTGCCACCTTGGCTTGGCTCGCGGGCGGGCACCATGCAAGGCCTCGTGCCACCTTGGCTTGGCTCGCGGGCACCAAGCAAGGCCCCGTGGCACGTGTCGCGTGTCTTGGCTTGGCTCGCGGGCGGGCACCATGCAAGGCCCCGTGGCACCTTGGCTTGGCTCGCGGGAGGGCACCATGCAAGGCCCCGTTGCACCTTGGCTCGGCTCGCGGGCACCAAGTAAGGCCCCGTGGCACGCGTCGCGTGTCTTGGCTTGGCTCGCGGGCGGGCACCATGCAAGGCCTCGTGCCACCTTGGCTTGGCTCGCGGGCAGGCACCAAGCAAGGCCCCGTGCCACCTTGGCTTGGCTCGCGGGCACCAAGCAAGGCCTCGTGGCACCTTGGCTTGGCTCGCGGGCAGGCACCATGCAAGGCCTCGTGCCACCTTGGCTTGGCTCGTGGGCACCAAGCAAGGCCCCGTGGCACCTTGGCTTGGCTCGCGGGCGGGCACCATGCAAGGCCCCGTGCCACCTTGGCTTGGCTCGCGGGCACCAAGCAAGGCCCTGTGGCACCTTGGCTTGGCTCGCGGGCACCAAGCAAGGCCCCGTGGCACCTTGGCTTGGCTCGCGGGCGGGCACCATGCAAGGCCTCGTGCCACCTTGGCTTGGCTCGTGGGCACCAAGCAAGGCCCCGTGGCACCTTGGCTTGGCTCGCGGGCGGGCACCATGCAAGGCCCCGTGCCACCTTGGCTTGGCTCGCGGGCACCAAGCAAGGCCCCGTGGCACCTTGGCTTGGCTCGCGGGCGGGCACCATGCAAGGCCTCGTGCCACCTTGGCTTGGCTCGCGGGCACCAAGCAAGGCCCTGTGGCACCTTGGCTTGGCTCGCGGGGGGGCACCATGCAAGGCACCGTGCCACCTTGGCTTGCCTCGCGGGCACCAAGCAAGGCCTCGTGGCACCTTGGCTTGGCTCGCGGGGGGGCACCATGCAAGGCACCGTGGCACCTTGGCTTTGCTCGTGGGGGGGCACCATGCAAGGCACCGTGCCACCTTGGCTTGCCTCGTGGGCACCAAGCAAGGCCCCGTGGCACCTTGGCTTGGCTCGCGGGCGGGCACCATGCAAGGCCCCGTGGCACCTTGGCTTGGCTCGCGGGCGGGCACCATGCAAGGCCCCGTAGCACCTTGGCTTGGCTCGCGGGCACCAAGCAAGGCCCCGTGGCACCTTGGCTTGGCTCGCGGGGGGGCACCATGCAAGGCACCGTGGCACCTTGGCTTGCCTCGTGGGCACCAAGCAAGGCCCCGTGGCACCTTGGCTTGGCTCGCGGGCGGGAACCATGCAAGGCCTCGTGCCACCTTGGCTTGGCTCGCGGGCGGGCACCAAGCAAGGCCCCGTGGCACCTTGGCTTGGCTCGCGGGCGGGCACCATGCAAGGCCTCGTGCCACCTTGGCTTGGCTCGCGGGCACCAAGCAAGGCCCTGTGGCACCTTGGCTTGGCTCGCGGGGGGGCACCATGCAAGGCACCGTGCCACCTTGGCTTGCCTCGCGGGCACCAAGCAAGGCCTCGTGGCACCTTGGCTTGGCTCGCGGGGGGGCACCATGCAAGGCACCGTGGCACCTTGGCTTTGCTCGTGGGGGGGCACCATGCAAGGCACCGTGCCACCTTGGCTTGCCTCGTGGGCACCAAGCAAGGCCCCGTGGCACCTTGGCTTGGCTCGCGGGCGGGCACCATGCAAGGCCCCGTGGCACCTTGGCTTGGCTCGCGGGCGGGCACCATGCAAGGCCCCGTAGCACCTTGGCTTGGCTCGCGGGCACCAAGCAAGGCCCCGTGGCACCTTGGCTTGGCTCGCGGGGGGGCACCATGCAAGGCACCGTGGCACCTTGGCTTGCCTCGTGGGCACCAAGCAAGGCCCCGTGGCACCTTGGCTTGGCTCGCGGGCGGGAACCATGCAAGGCCTCGTGCCACCTTGGCTTGGCTCGCGGGCGGGCACCAAGCAAGGCCCCGTGGCACCTTGGCTTGGCTCGCGGGCGGGCACCATGCAAGGCCTCGTGCCACCTTGGCTTGGCTCGCGGGCACCAAGCAAGGCCCTGTGGCACCTTGGCTTGGCTCGCGGGGGGGCACCATGCAAGGCACCGTGCCACCTTGGCTTGCCTCGCGGGCACCAAGCAAGGCCTCGTGGCACCTTGGCTTGGCTCGCGGGGGGGCACCATGCAAGGCACCGTGGCACCTTGGCTTTGCTCGTGGGGGGGCACCATGCAAGGCACCGTGCCACCTTGGCTTGCCTCGTGGGCACCAAGCAAGGCCCCGTGGCACCTTGGCTTGGCTCGCGGGCGGGCACCATGCAAGGCCCCGTGGCACCTTGGCTTGGCTCGCGGGCGGGCACCATGCAAGGCCCCGTAGCACCTTGGCTTGGCTCGCGGGCACCAAGCAAGGCCCCGTGGCACCTTGGCTTGGCTCGCGGGGGGGCACCATGCAAGGCACCGTGGCACCTTGGCTTGCCTCGTGGGCACCAAGCAAGGCCCCGTGGCACCTTGGCTTGGCTCGCGGGCGGGAACCATGCAAGGCCTCGTGCCACCTTGGCTTGGCTCGCGGGCGGGCACCATGCAAGGCCTCGTGCCACCTTGGCTTGGCTCGCGGGCGGGCACCAAGCAAGGCCCCGTGGCACCTTGGCTTGGCTCGCGGGCGGGCACCATGCAAGGCCTCGTGCCACCTTGGCTTGGCTCGCGGGCACCAAGCAAGGCCCTGTGGCACCTTGGCTTGGCTCGCGGGGGGGCACCATGCAAGGCACCGTGCCACCTTGGCTTGCCTCGCGGGCACCAAGCAAGGCCTCGTGGCACCTTGGCTTGGCTCGCGGGGGGGCACCATGCAAGGCACCGTGGCACCTTGGCTTTGCTCGTGGGGGGGC
>CAMFZD010000143.1:67500-70000 GCA_946000715.1 Vitis cinerea var. helleri x Vitis riparia | reverse complement strand
ACCAAGCAAGGCCCCGTGCCACCTTGGCTTGGCTCGCGGGCACCAAGCAAGGCCTTGCGGCACCTTGGCTTGGCTCGCGGGCAGGCACCATGCAAGGCCCCGTGCCATCTTGGCTTGGCTCGCGGGCACCAAGCAAGGCCCCGTGCCACCTTGGCTTGGCTCGCGGGCGGGCACCATGCAAGGCCTCGTGCCACCTTGGCTTGGCTCGCGGGCACCAAGCAAGGCCCCGTGGCACGTGTCGCGTGTCTTGGCTTGGCTCGCGGGCGGGCACCATGCAAGGCCCCGTGGCACCTTGGCTTGGCTCGCGGGAGGGCACCATGCAAGGCCCCGTTGCACCTTGGCTCGGCTCGCGGGCACCAAGTAAGGCCCCGTGGCACGCGTCGCGTGTCTTGGCTTGGCTCGCGGGCGGGCACCATGCAAGGCCTCGTGCCACCTTGGCTTGGCTCGCGGGCAGGCACCAAGCAAGGCCCCGTGCCACCTTGGCTTGGCTCGCGGGCACCAAGCAAGGCCTCGTGGCACCTTGGCTTGGCTCGCGGGCAGGCACCATGCAAGGCCTCGTGCCACCTTGGCTTGGCTCGTGGGCACCAAGCAAGGCCCCGTGGCACCTTGGCTTGGCTCGCGGGCGGGCACCATGCAAGGCCCCGTGCCACCTTGGCTTGGCTCGCGGGCACCAAGCAAGGCCCTGTGGCACCTTGGCTTGGCTCGCGGGCACCAAGCAAGGCCCCGTGGCACCTTGGCTTGGCTCGCGGGCGGGCACCATGCAAGGCCTCGTGCCACCTTGGCTTGGCTCGTGGGCACCAAGCAAGGCCCCGTGGCACCTTGGCTTGGCTCGCGGGCGGGCACCATGCAAGGCCCCGTGCCACCTTGGCTTGGCTCGCGGGCACCAAGCAAGGCCCCGTGGCACCTTGGCTTGGCTCGCGGGCGGGCACCATGCAAGGCCTCGTGCCACCTTGGCTTGGCTCGCGGGCACCAAGCAAGGCCCTGTGGCACCTTGGCTTGGCTCGCGGGGGGGCACCATGCAAGGCACCGTGCCACCTTGGCTTGCCTCGCGGGCACCAAGCAAGGCCTCGTGGCACCTTGGCTTGGCTCGCGGGGGGGCACCATGCAAGGCACCGTGGCACCTTGGCTTTGCTCGTGGGGGGGCACCATGCAAGGCACCGTGCCACCTTGGCTTGCCTCGTGGGCACCAAGCAAGGCCCCGTGGCACCTTGGCTTGGCTCGCGGGCGGGCACCATGCAAGGCCCCGTGGCACCTTGGCTTGGCTCGCGGGCGGGCACCATGCAAGGCCCCGTAGCACCTTGGCTTGGCTCGCGGGCACCAAGCAAGGCCCCGTGGCACCTTGGCTTGGCTCGCGGGGGGGCACCATGCAAGGCACCGTGGCACCTTGGCTTGCCTCGTGGGCACCAAGCAAGGCCCCGTGGCACCTTGGCTTGGCTCGCGGGCGGGAACCATGCAAGGCCTCGTGCCACCTTGGCTTGGCTCGCGGGCGGGCACCAAGCAAGGCCCCGTGGCACCTTGGCTTGGCTCGCGGGCGGGCACCATGCAAGGCCTCGTGCCACCTTGGCTTGGCTCGCGGGCACCAAGCAAGGCCCTGTGGCACCTTGGCTTGGCTCGCGGGGGGGCACCATGCAAGGCACCGTGCCACCTTGGCTTGCCTCGCGGGCACCAAGCAAGGCCTCGTGGCACCTTGGCTTGGCTCGCGGGGGGGCACCATGCAAGGCACCGTGGCACCTTGGCTTTGCTCGTGGGGGGGCACCATGCAAGGCACCGTGCCACCTTGGCTTGCCTCGTGGGCACCAAGCAAGGCCCCGTGGCACCTTGGCTTGGCTCGCGGGCGGGCACCATGCAAGGCCCCGTGGCACCTTGGCTTGGCTCGCGGGCGGGCACCATGCAAGGCCCCGTAGCACCTTGGCTTGGCTCGCGGGCACCAAGCAAGGCCCCGTGGCACCTTGGCTTGGCTCGCGGGGGGGCACCATGCAAGGCACCGTGGCACCTTGGCTTGCCTCGTGGGCACCAAGCAAGGCCCCGTGGCACCTTGGCTTGGCTCGCGGGCGGGAACCATGCAAGGCCTCGTGCCACCTTGGCTTGGCTCGCGGGCGGGCACCAAGCAAGGCCCCGTGGCACCTTGGCTTGGCTCGCGGGCGGGCACCATGCAAGGCCTCGTGCCACCTTGGCTTGGCTCGCGGGCACCAAGCAAGGCCCTGTGGCACCTTGGCTTGGCTCGCGGGGGGGCACCATGCAAGGCACCGTGCCACCTTGGCTTGCCTCGCGGGCACCAAGCAAGGCCTCGTGGCACCTTGGCTTGGCTCGCGGGGGGGCACCATGCAAGGCACCGTGGCACCTTGGCTTTGCTCGTGGGGGGGCACCATGCAAGGCACCGTGCCACCTTGGCTTGCCTCGTGGGCACCAAGCAAGGCCCCGTGGCACCTTGGCTTGGCTCGCGGGCGGGCACCATGCAAGGCCCCGTGGCACCTTGGCTTGGCTCGCGGGCGGGCACCAT
>CAMFZD010000143.1:55000-57500 GCA_946000715.1 Vitis cinerea var. helleri x Vitis riparia | reverse complement strand
ATAATTTTTTTTTTCGATTTTTTTACTTAAAAAATAGTAAAAATGAGGAAAAAATAGTGTAAATATCTTTAAAAAATGTATTTCACATGGGAAAAATATATGGAACACGAATTCAAGGATTGGTGAAGCTCTCTTGGCCAAAAAATATTTTTTTTTAGCTTTTTTACTTAGAAAAATGGGGGAAAAATAAGTAAAAATTACTTTTAATATTTTTAAAAATTGTATTTGATATGGGAAAAAGAAATCTTAAAAAAGAATCCAAGGATTGTCTAAACAAAATTTATTTTAAAATTTTTTTACTTAAAAAAACCATATAAAAAAATAGCGAACAACCTTTGCAACATGAATCCATGGATTAATAACATTCCGTGATTAGCAATAGACCATAATCCGGAACCTTGTCAAGGCATCAGGGTCGAAATCCAGATAGGGCACGCACCATGTGTCTTGGCACAGCCTCTACCACCATGGAATGGGTCATTACAGGTGTCGTGGCACCATGGCATGGGGGTCGTGGCACGCGAGACGTGTCGTGCCTCGGGCCGTGGCACGCATCATGGCATGGGTCACGTGTCCTAGCACAGCCTCTAGCACCATATCGAGGGTCATTGTAGCTGTCGTGGCACGGGAGGTGGCACGCATCATGTGTCTTGGCTCGGCTCGTGGGCACCAAGCAAGGCCCCGTGGCACGCGTCGCGTGTCTTGGCTTGGCTCGCGGGCACCAAGCAAGGCCCCGTGGCACGTGTCGCGTGTCTTGGCTTGGCTCATGGACGGGCACCATGCAAGGCACCGTGGCACCTTATCTTGGCTCGCGGGCACCAAGCAAGGCCCCGTGGCACCTTGGCTTGGCTCGCGGGCACCAAGCAAGGCCCCGTGCCACCTTGGCTTGGCTCACGAGAGGGCACCATGCAAGGCCCCCGTGGCACCTTGGCTTGGCTCGCGGGCACCAAGCAAGGCCCCATGCCACCTTGGCTTGGCTCGCGGGAGGGCACCATGCAAGGCCCCCGTGGCACCTTGGCTTGGCTCGCGGGCACCATGCAAGGCCTCGTGCTACCTTGGCTTGGCTCGCGGGCACCAAGCAAGGCCCCGTGGCACGCGTCGCGTGTCTTGGCTTGGCTCGCGGGCGGGCACCAAGCAAGGCCCCGTGCCACCTTGGCTTGGCTCGCGGGCACCAAGCAAGGCCTTGCGGCACCTTGGCTTGGCTCGCGGGCAGGCACCATGCAAGGCCCCGTGCCATCTTGGCTTGGCTCGCGGGCACCAAGCAAGGCCCCGTGCCACCTTGGCTTGGCTCGCGGGCGGGCACCATGCAAGGCCTCGTGCCACCTTGGCTTGGCTCGCGGGCACCAAGCAAGGCCCCGTGGCACGTGTCGCGTGTCTTGGCTTGGCTCGCGGGCGGGCACCATGCAAGGCCCCGTGGCACCTTGGCTTGGCTCGCGGGAGGGCACCATGCAAGGCCCCGTTGCACCTTGGCTCGGCTCGCGGGCACCAAGTAAGGCCCCGTGGCACGCGTCGCGTGTCTTGGCTTGGCTCGCGGGCGGGCACCATGCAAGGCCTCGTGCCACCTTGGCTTGGCTCGCGGGCAGGCACCAAGCAAGGCCCCGTGCCACCTTGGCTTGGCTCGCGGGCACCAAGCAAGGCCTCGTGGCACCTTGGCTTGGCTCGCGGGCAGGCACCATGCAAGGCCTCGTGCCACCTTGGCTTGGCTCGTGGGCACCAAGCAAGGCCCCGTGGCACCTTGGCTTGGCTCGCGGGCGGGCACCATGCAAGGCCCCGTGCCACCTTGGCTTGGCTCGCGGGCACCAAGCAAGGCCCTGTGGCACCTTGGCTTGGCTCGCGGGCACCAAGCAAGGCCCCGTGGCACCTTGGCTTGGCTCGCGGGCGGGCACCATGCAAGGCCTCGTGCCACCTTGGCTTGGCTCGTGGGCACCAAGCAAGGCCCCGTGGCACCTTGGCTTGGCTCGCGGGCGGGCACCATGCAAGGCCCCGTGCCACCTTGGCTTGGCTCGCGGGCACCAAGCAAGGCCCCGTGGCACCTTGGCTTGGCTCGCGGGCGGGCACCATGCAAGGCCTCGTGCCACCTTGGCTTGGCTCGCGGGCACCAAGCAAGGCCCTGTGGCACCTTGGCTTGGCTCGCGGGGGGGCACCATGCAAGGCACCGTGCCACCTTGGCTTGCCTCGCGGGCACCAAGCAAGGCCTCGTGGCACCTTGGCTTGGCTCGCGGGGGGGCACCATGCAAGGCACCGTGGCACCTTGGCTTTGCTCGTGGGGGGGCACCATGCAAGGCACCGTGCCACCTTGGCTTGCCTCGTGGGCACCAAGCAAGGCCCCGTGGCACCTTGGCTTGGCTCGCGGGCGGGCACCATGCAAGGCCCCGTGGCACCTTGGCTTGGCTCGCGGGCGGGCACCATGCAAGGCCCCGTAGCACCTTGGCTTGGCTCGCGGGCACCAAGCAAGGCCCCGTGGCACCTTGGCTTGGCTCGCGGGGGGGCACCATGCAAG
>CAMFZD010000143.1:42500-45000 GCA_946000715.1 Vitis cinerea var. helleri x Vitis riparia | reverse complement strand
GGGCTCCCCACGGTGTCGCGGGCGTGCTCTCTTCGCATTAGCGTGTCGTGGGCTTGAGGGTGGCATATGCGGGGGCGCCATGCCTAGGGTGGCATGGGCGGCCTGCACGCCAAGGGCGGCACGCGCTGCAGCGTGCCTGGGCGGGTGGTGCTGCCAGCCCATTGAGGACAGCACCCCCCCCTTAAAGAGCATTTTGGGCCGTTTTGGAAATGCCTTGAGGAGACATCACCCATGCTTGAGGAGACATAATGCCATTTTTTAATGAAAAAAGAGTTTTTAATTCCGTTTTTTTTGCTGAATCTCTTTATAATAATTATATGAACCCAAGGAAAAAAAAAAAAAAAAAATTTCGGCCCAGAAAATATTTATTTTAATTTTTTTGTCCGAAAAATAGGGAAAAATAGGGAAAAATAGTAAAAAATACCAAAAAATAGTGAAAATATTTTTAAAAATTGTATTTAACATGGGAAAAATATCTGGAATAGGAATCCATGAATTAATGCAACTTTTCTCTCAAAAATAATTTTTTTTTTCGATTTTTTTACTTAAAAAATAGTAAAAATGAGGAAAAAATAGTGTAAATATCTTTAAAAAATGTATTTCACATGGGAAAAATATATGGAACACGAATTCAAGGATTGGTGAAGCTCTCTTGGCCAAAAAATATTTTTTTTTAGCTTTTTTACTTAGAAAAATGGGGGAAAAATAAGTAAAAATTACTTTTAATATTTTTAAAAATTGTATTTGATATGGGAAAAAGAAATCTTAAAAAAGAATCCAAGGATTGTCTAAACAAAATTTATTTTAAAATTTTTTTACTTAAAAAAACCATATAAAAAAATAGCGAACAACCTTTGCAACATGAATCCATGGATTAATAACATTCCGTGATTAGCAATAGACCATAATCCGGAACCTTGTCAAGGCATCAGGGTCGAAATCCAGATAGGGCACGCACCATGTGTCTTGGCACAGCCTCTACCACCATGGAATGGGTCATTACAGGTGTCGTGGCACCATGGCATGGGGGTCGTGGCACGCGAGACGTGTCGTGCCTCGGGCCGTGGCACGCATCATGGCATGGGTCACGTGTCCTAGCACAGCCTCTAGCACCATATCGAGGGTCATTGTAGCTGTCGTGGCACGGGAGGTGGCACGCATCATGTGTCTTGGCTCGGCTCGTGGGCACCAAGCAAGGCCCCGTGGCACGCGTCGCGTGTCTTGGCTTGGCTCGCGGGCACCAAGCAAGGCCCCGTGGCACGTGTCGCGTGTCTTGGCTTGGCTCACGGACGGGCACCATGCAAGGCACCGTGGCACCTTATCTTGGCTCGCGGGCACCAAGCAAGGCCCCGTGGCACCTTGGCTTGGCTCGCGGGCACCAAGCAAGGCCCCGTGCCACCTTGGCTTGGCTCACGAGAGGGCACCATGCAAGGCCCCCGTGGCACCTTGGCTTGGCTCGCGGGCACCAAGCAAGGCCCCATGCCACCTTGGCTTGGCTCGCGGGAGGGCACCATGCAAGGCCCCCGTGGCACCTTGGCTTGGCTCGCGGGCACCATGCAAGGCCTCGTGCTACCTTGGCTTGGCTCGCGGGCACCAAGCAAGGCCCCGTGGCACGCGTCGCGTGTCTTGGCTTGGCTCGCGGGCGGGCACCAAGCAAGGCCCCGTGCCACCTTGGCTTGGCTCGCGGGCACCAAGCAAGGCCTTGCGGCACCTTGGCTTGGCTCGCGGGCAGGCACCATGCAAGGCCCCGTGCCATCTTGGCTTGGCTCGCGGGCACCAAGCAAGGCCCCGTGCCACCTTGGCTTGGCTCGCGGGCGGGCACCATGCAAGGCCTCGTGCCACCTTGGCTTGGCTCGCGGGCACCAAGCAAGGCCCCGTGGCACGTGTCGCGTGTCTTGGCTTGGCTCGCGGGCGGGCACCATGCAAGGCCCCGTGGCACCTTGGCTTGGCTCGCGGGAGGGCACCATGCAAGGCCCCGTTGCACCTTGGCTCGGCTCGCGGGCACCAAGTAAGGCCCCGTGGCACGCGTCGCGTGTCTTGGCTTGGCTCGCGGGCGGGCACCATGCAAGGCCTCGTGCCACCTTGGCTTGGCTCGCGGGCAGGCACCAAGCAAGGCCCCGTGCCACCTTGGCTTGGCTCGCGGGCACCAAGCAAGGCCTCGTGGCACCTTGGCTTGGCTCGCGGGCAGGCACCATGCAAGGCCTCGTGCCACCTTGGCTTGGCTCGTGGGCACCAAGCAAGGCCCCGTGGCACCTTGGCTTGGCTCGCGGGCGGGCACCATGCAAGGCCCCGTGCCACCTTGGCTTGGCTCGCGGGCACCAAGCAAGGCCCTGTGGCACCTTGGCTTGGCTCGCGGGCACCAAGCAAGGCCCCGTGGCACCTTGGCTTGGCTCGCGGGCGGGCACCATGCAAGGCCTCGTGCCACCTTGGCTTGGCTCGTGGGCACCAAGCAAGGCCCCGTGGCACCTTGGCTTGGCTCGCGGGCGGGCACCATGCAAGG
>CAMFZD010000143.1:30000-32500 GCA_946000715.1 Vitis cinerea var. helleri x Vitis riparia | reverse complement strand
TAGCCCTATGATGAAGTCCATGGTGACACTGTCCCATGGGCGCTCTGCTATAGGTAGTGGCTCCAACAGGCCTCTAGGCTGTCGCTGTTCCACCTTGTCTTGTTGGCACACAAGACAAGTCCTCACATAGGCCTCAACCTCGTCCCGTATTTGAGGCCAATAGTACGCTGACTCGAGTAGTGCCCTTGTGCGTCGTTGCCCAGGGTGCCCAGCCCACTTGGTGTCATGGCACTCCTTTATCAGATTCCTTCTTATGTTCCCCCACTTAGGCACGTAGAGTCGTCTCCCCTTAGTGTAGAGTAGGCCGTCCTCCACCCAGAACCGCTTAGTCTTCCCTTCATGAGCCAGGGTGATGAGGCTCTTAGCCACTGGGTCATGTTGCAACCCCTCCCTTAGAAGCTCCATTATGTCTCCTTGGGGTTGACTCGTCATAGATGCTAGCTCCGCTTTGCGGCTTAGGGCATCGGCCACATGATTAGCGCTTCCTGGCTTATACTCCAGCGTATAGTCGAACTCGGCCAGGAAGTCTTGCCACCTAGCTTGTTTAGGACTCAGCTTCTTCTGTGTCTGGAAGTAGCTAGTGGCCACGTTGTCGGTCTTCACTATGAAGTGAGACCCTAGCAGATAGTGCCTCCAGGTGCGCAAGCAATGGACGATAGCGGTCATCTCCTTTTCCTGCACCGTGTAACGCCTCTCCGTGTCGTTCAGCTTGCGACTTTCGAATGCGATTGGGTGCCTTTCTTGCATAAGGACTCCCCCAATAGCAAAGTCTGAGGCATCAGTATGTACCTCAAAGACCTTAGTGTGGTCGGGTAGTGCCAACACTGGCTCCTTAGTCACAGCCTTCTTCAGATCCTCAAAGGCTTGTTGGCACCTTTCATCCCACTCCCATGCCTTATTCTTTTTAAGAAGATCAGTGAGTGGTGCGGCCCTTGCCGAATAACCCTTTATGAACCGTCGGTAGTAATTAACTAAACCAAGGAAAGATCGGAGTTGAGGTACCTTGGTTGGTGGATCCCATTCTTGGATGGCTTTTACCTTGCTATTATCCATCATCAGCTTGCCATCCTTGATGCGGTGCCCTAGGAAGCTCACTTCCTCCTTAGCAAACGAACATTTCTCCTTCTTCACGTATAGCTCGTTCTGCCTTAAGATCTTAAAGACCTTCCTCAAGTGTTCTTCATGCTCCTTCAGGGTGTTGCTATAGATAACTATGTCATCCAAGTACACCACCACGAATTTGTCCAAGTATGGGTGGAAGATCTTGTTCATGAGGGTGCAGAACGTTGCTGGGGCATTGGTGAGTCCGAAAGGCATCACTAAGAACTCATATGAGCCATACCTGGTCACACAAGTGGTCTTTGGCTCATCTCCCTCCGCAATCCTGACTTGATAGTAGCCTGACCTTAAGTCCAGCTTTGTGAAGTACCTTGCCCTTCCAAGTTGATCGAACAAGTCAGCAATGAGCGGGATGGGATACTTATTCTTCACCGTCACCTTGTTGAGTGCCCGGTAATCTATACACATTCGTAGGGATCCATCATGTTTCTTTTGAAATAAAACCGGCGCGCCATAGGGAGCCTTGGATGGTTGGATGAACCCCGCATCTAGTAACTCCTTGAGTTGTCTCCTTAGCTCCTCCAACTCGGGTGGTGCCATCCTATATGGCCCCATAGCAGGGGGCTTGGCTCCCGGCTCCAACTCTATCTTGTGATCTTCCTCTCTCCTAGGAGGAAGTCTCTTAGGCAACTCGGGCGGCATCACGTCCTTGAACTCATCAAGGACCCCCTCAATTTCCTTAGGCATGGGTTCTCCCGACCCATCATCCTTTTCTTCCTTCAGGGTCGCGAGGTAGGTCACTTCTTCCCTCTTTAACCCCTTCTTTACTTGCATAGCAGATAGCATAGGGGTCTTGAGCGTACCTTCAGTGACCGTAGGGACCATGCATGGCTTCTCTTCCTCTAGGATAGCCATTGAGCGTAGGAAGGGTAGTGGCACAGCCTTGACCTTCTGTAGGAAGTCCATTCCTAGCACCACCTTGAAGTCGTCCATGGGTGCCACTGTGAAGTCGACCCTTCCTTCCCACGAGCCGATGTGCATAGTCACCCCGCGAGCTACTCCATGTGATGGCTTAGCGGCTGAATTGACTGCCTTGAGCCATCCTCCTTCCTTGGATGCTTGGAGCTCCAACCTTCTTGCCTCATCCTCCGAGACAAAGTTGTGGGTGGCACCTGTGTCTACCAGGGCCTTGGTGGCCTTCCCATTGACAAGGGCTTCCACATACATCAGCCCTTTGCTTTGAGGCGTCTTAGGCAACGGCTTAGCCTTAAGGGCATTTAGGAGCTGCAACGATCCCACCTTAGCATCGCCTTCCTGCTCCTTTTCCTCAATCATAGCATTTAAAGCCTTCCTCTTAGGGCAGTCCCGTGCCCAGTGCGGACCATCGCATAGGAAGCAATTGGTCCTGGGCGTGAACTCCTTCCGCTTGTCCTTGCCTTTG
>CAMFZD010000143.1:0-5000 GCA_946000715.1 Vitis cinerea var. helleri x Vitis riparia | reverse complement strand
AAAAAAAAAAAAAATTTCGGCCCAGAAAATATTTATTTTAATTTTTTTGTCCGAAAAATAGGGAAAAATAGGGAAAAATAGTAAAAAATACCAAAAAATAGTGAAAATATTTTTAAAAATTGTATTTAACATGGGAAAAATATCTGGAATAGGAATCCATGAATTAATGCAACTTTTCTCTCAAAAATAATTTTTTTTTTCGATTTTTTTACTTAAAAAATAGTAAAAATGAGGAAAAAATAGTGTAAATATCTTTAAAAAATGTATTTCACATGGGAAAAATATATGGAACACGAATTCAAGGATTGGTGAAGCTCTCTTGGCCAAAAAATATTTTTTTTTAGCTTTTTTACTTAGAAAAATGGGGGAAAAATAAGTAAAAATTACTTTTAATATTTTTAAAAATTGTATTTGATATGGGAAAAAGAAATCTTAAAAAAGAATCCAAGGATTGTCTAAACAAAATTTATTTTAAAATTTTTTTACTTAAAAAAACCATATAAAAAAATAGCGAACAACCTTTGCAACATGAATCCATGGATTAATAACATTCCGTGATTAGCAATAGACCATAATCCGGAACCTTGTCAAGGCATCAGGGTCGAAATCCAGATAGGGCACGCACCATGTGTCTTGGCACAGCCTCTACCACCATGGAATGGGTCATTACAGGTGTCGTGGCACCATGGCATGGGGGTCGTGGCACGCGAGACGTGTCGTGCCTCGGGCCGTGGCACGCATCATGGCATGGGTCACGTGTCCTAGCACAGCCTCTAGCACCATATCGAGGGTCATTGTAGCTGTCGTGGCACGGGAGGTGGCACGCATCATGTGTCTTGGCTCGGCTCGTGGGCACCAAGCAAGGCCCCGTGGCACGCGTCGCGTGTCTTGGCTTGGCTCGCGGGCACCAAGCAAGGCCCCGTGGCACGTGTCGCGTGTCTTGGCTTGGCTCACGGACGGGCACCATGCAAGGCACCGTGGCACCTTATCTTGGCTCGCGGGCACCAAGCAAGGCCCCGTGGCACCTTGGCTTGGCTCGCGGGCACCAAGCAAGGCCCCGTGCCACCTTGGCTTGGCTCACGAGAGGGCACCATGCAAGGCCCCCGTGGCACCTTGGCTTGGCTCGCGGGCACCAAGCAAGGCCCCATGCCACCTTGGCTTGGCTCGCGGGAGGGCACCATGCAAGGCCCCCGTGGCACCTTGGCTTGGCTCGCGGGCACCATGCAAGGCCTCGTGCTACCTTGGCTTGGCTCGCGGGCACCAAGCAAGGCCCCGTGGCACGCGTCGCGTGTCTTGGCTTGGCTCGCGGGCGGGCACCAAGCAAGGCCCCGTGCCACCTTGGCTTGGCTCGCGGGCACCAAGCAAGGCCTTGCGGCACCTTGGCTTGGCTCGCGGGCAGGCACCATGCAAGGCCCCGTGCCATCTTGGCTTGGCTCGCGGGCACCAAGCAAGGCCCCGTGCCACCTTGGCTTGGCTCGCGGGCGGGCACCATGCAAGGCCTCGTGCCACCTTGGCTTGGCTCGCGGGCACCAAGCAAGGCCCCGTGGCACGTGTCGCGTGTCTTGGCTTGGCTCGCGGGCGGGCACCATGCAAGGCCCCGTGGCACCTTGGCTTGGCTCGCGGGAGGGCACCATGCAAGGCCCCGTTGCACCTTGGCTCGGCTCGCGGGCACCAAGTAAGGCCCCGTGGCACGCGTCGCGTGTCTTGGCTTGGCTCGCGGGCGGGCACCATGCAAGGCCTCGTGCCACCTTGGCTTGGCTCGCGGGCAGGCACCAAGCAAGGCCCCGTGCCACCTTGGCTTGGCTCGCGGGCACCAAGCAAGGCCTCGTGGCACCTTGGCTTGGCTCGCGGGCAGGCACCATGCAAGGCCTCGTGCCACCTTGGCTTGGCTCGTGGGCACCAAGCAAGGCCCCGTGGCACCTTGGCTTGGCTCGCGGGCGGGCACCATGCAAGGCCCCGTGCCACCTTGGCTTGGCTCGCGGGCACCAAGCAAGGCCCTGTGGCACCTTGGCTTGGCTCGCGGGCACCAAGCAAGGCCCCGTGGCACCTTGGCTTGGCTCGCGGGCGGGCACCATGCAAGGCCTCGTGCCACCTTGGCTTGGCTCGTGGGCACCAAGCAAGGCCCCGTGGCACCTTGGCTTGGCTCGCGGGCGGGCACCATGCAAGGCCCCGTGCCACCTTGGCTTGGCTCGCGGGCACCAAGCAAGGCCCCGTGGCACCTTGGCTTGGCTCGCGGGCGGGCACCATGCAAGGCCTCGTGCCACCTTGGCTTGGCTCGCGGGCACCAAGCAAGGCCCTGTGGCACCTTGGCTTGGCTCGCGGGGGGGCACCATGCAAGGCACCGTGCCACCTTGGCTTGCCTCGCGGGCACCAAGCAAGGCCTCGTGGCACCTTGGCTTGGCTCGCGGGGGGGCACCATGCAAGGCACCGTGGCACCTTGGCTTTGCTCGTGGGGGGGCACCATGCAAGGCACCGTGCCACCTTGGCTTGCCTCGTGGGCACCAAGCAAGGCCCCGTGGCACCTTGGCTTGGCTCGCGGGCGGGCACCATGCAAGGCCCCGTGGCACCTTGGCTTGGCTCGCGGGCGGGCACCATGCAAGGCCCCGTAGCACCTTGGCTTGGCTCGCGGGCACCAAGCAAGGCCCCGTGGCACCTTGGCTTGGCTCGCGGGGGGGCACCATGCAAGGCACCGTGGCACCTTGGCTTGCCTCGTGGGCACCAAGCAAGGCCCCGTGGCACCTTGGCTTGGCTCGCGGGCGGGAACCATGCAAGGCCTCGTGCCACCTTGGCTTGGCTCGCGGGCGGGCACCAAGCAAGGCCCCGTGGCACCTTGGCTTGGCTCGCGGGCGGGCACCATGCAAGGCCTCGTGCCACCTTGGCTTGGCTCGCGGGCACCAAGCAAGGCCCTGTGGCACCTTGGCTTGGCTCGCGGGGGGGCACCATGCAAGGCACCGTGCCACCTTGGCTTGCCTCGCGGGCACCAAGCAAGGCCTCGTGGCACCTTGGCTTGGCTCGCGGGGGGGCACCATGCAAGGCACCGTGGCACCTTGGCTTTGCTCGTGGGGGGGCACCATGCAAGGCACCGTGCCACCTTGGCTTGCCTCGTGGGCACCAAGCAAGGCCCCGTGGCACCTTGGCTTGGCTCGCGGGCGGGCACCATGCAAGGCCCCGTGGCACCTTGGCTTGGCTCGCGGGCGGGCACCATGCAAGGCCCCGTAGCACCTTGGCTTGGCTCGCGGGCACCAAGCAAGGCCCCGTGGCACCTTGGCTTGGCTCGCGGGGGGGCACCATGCAAGGCACCGTGGCACCTTGGCTTGCCTCGTGGGCACCAAGCAAGGCCCCGTGGCACCTTGGCTTGGCTCGCGGGCGGGAACCATGCAAGGCCTCGTGCCACCTTGGCTTGGCTCGCGGGCGGGCACCAAGCAAGGCCCCGTGGCACCTTGGCTTGGCTCGCGGGCGGGCACCATGCAAGGCCTCGTGCCACCTTGGCTTGGCTCGCGGGCACCAAGCAAGGCCCTGTGGCACCTTGGCTTGGCTCGCGGGGGGGCACCATGCAAGGCACCGTGCCACCTTGGCTTGCCTCGCGGGCACCAAGCAAGGCCTCGTGGCACCTTGGCTTGGCTCGCGGGGGGGCACCATGCAAGGCACCGTGGCACCTTGGCTTTGCTCGTGGGGGGGCACCATGCAAGGCACCGTGCCACCTTGGCTTGCCTCGTGGGCACCAAGCAAGGCCCCGTGGCACCTTGGCTTGGCTCGCGGGCGGGCACCATGCAAGGCCCCGTGGCACCTTGGCTTGGCTCGCGGGCGGGCACCATGCAAGGCCCCGTAGCACCTTGGCTTGGCTCGCGGGCACCAAGCAAGGCCCCGTGGCACCTTGGCTTGGCTCGCGGGGGGGCACCATGCAAGGCACCGTGGCACCTTGGCTTGCCTCGTGGGCACCAAGCAAGGCCCCGTGGCACCTTGGCTTGGCTCGCGGGCGGGAACCATGCAAGGCCTCGTGCCACCTTGGCTTGGCTCGCGGGCGGGCACCATGCAAGGCCTCGTGCCACCTTGGCTTGGCTCGCGGGCGGGCACCAAGCAAGGCCCCGTGGCACCTTGGCTTGGCTCGCGGGCGGGCACCATGCAAGGCCTCGTGCCACCTTGGCTTGGCTCGCGGGCACCAAGCAAGGCCCTGTGGCACCTTGGCTTGGCTCGCGGGGGGGCACCATGCAAGGCACCGTGCCACCTTGGCTTGCCTCGCGGGCACCAAGCAAGGCCTCGTGGCACCTTGGCTTGGCTCGCGGGGGGGCACCATGCAAGGCACCGTGGCACCTTGGCTTTGCTCGTGGGGGGGCACCATGCAAGGCACCGTGCCACCTTGGCTTGCCTCGTGGGCACCAAGCAAGGCCCCGTGGCACCTTGGCTTGGCTCGCGGGCGGGCACCATGCAAGGCCCCGTGGCACCTTGGCTTGGCTCGCGGGCGGGCACCATGCAAGGCCCCGTAGCACCTTGGCTTGGCTCGCGGGCACCAAGCAAGGCCCCGTGGCACCTTGGCTTGGCTCGCGGGGGGGCACCATGCAAGGCACCGTGGCACCTTGGCTTGCCTCGTGGGCACCAAGCAAGGCCCCGTGGCACCTTGGCTTGGCTCGCGGGCGGGAACCATGCAAGGCCTCGTGCCACCTTGGCTTGCCTCGTGGGCACCAAGCAAGGCCCCGTGGCACCTTGGCTTGGCTCGCGGGCGGGCACCATGCAAGGCCCCGTGCCACCTTGGCTTGGCTCGCGGGGGGCACCATGCAAGGCACCGTGGCACCTTGGCTTTGCTCGTGGGGGGGGCACCATGCAAGGCACCGTGGCACCTTGGCTTGCCTCGTGGGCACCAAGCAAGGCCCCGTGGCACCTTGGCTTGGCTCGCGGGCGGGCACCATGCAAGGCCCCGTGGCACCTTGGCTTGGCTCGCGGGCGGGCACCATGCAAGGCCCCGTAGCACCTTGGCTTTGCTCGTGGGGGGGCACCATGCAAGG
>CAMFZD010000142.1:0-31314 GCA_946000715.1 Vitis cinerea var. helleri x Vitis riparia | reverse complement strand
GGGCGAGTACCGGGAACAAGTAGAATCCGTGCGAGTACCGAAAAGCTGTTCGGACCAGTATCGAAAAATGGTAGAATCTGTGTGAGGACCGGAAAATGGTATGATCCGGGCGAGTACCGGGAACAAGTAGAATCCGCGCGAGTACCGAAACGCTGTTCGGACCAGTATCGAAAAATGGTAGAATCTGTGTGAGGACCGGAAAATGGTAGGATCCGGGCGAGTACCGGGAAAAAGTAGAATCCGTGCGAGTACCGAAAAGCTGTTCGGACCAGTATCGAAAAATGGTAGAATCTGTGTGAGGACCGGAAAATGGTATGATCCGGGCGAGTACCGGGAACAAGTAGAATCCGCGCGAGTACCGAAACGCTGTTCGGACCAGTATCGAAAAATGGTAGAATCTCTGTGAGGACCGGAAAATGGTAGGATCCGGGCGAATACCGGGAAGAAGTGGAATCCGTGCGAGTACCGAAAAGCTGTTCGGACCAGTATCGAAAAATGGTAGAATCTGTGTGAGGACCGGAAAATGGTAGGATCCGGGCGAGTACCGGGAAAAAGTAGAATCCGTGCGAGTACCGAAAAGCTGTTCGGACCAGTATCGAAAAATGGTAGAATCTGTGTGAGGACCGGAAAATGGTAGGATCCGGGCGAGTACCGGGAAAAAGTAGAATCCGCGCGAGTACCGAAAAGCTGTTCGGACCAGTATCGAAAAATGGTAGAATCTGTGTGAGGACCGGAAAATGGTATGATCCGGGCGAGTACCGGGAACAAGTAGAATCCGCGCGAGTACCGAAACGCTGTTCGGACCAGTATCGAAAAATGGTAGAATCTGTGTGAGGACCGGAAAATGGTAGGATCCGGGCGAGTACCGGGAAAAAGTAGAATCCGTGCGAGTACCGAAAAGCTGTTCGGACCAGTATCGAAAAATGGTAGAATCTGTGTGAGGACCGGAAAATGGTAGGATCCGGGCGAGTACCGGGAAAAAGTAGAATCCGTGCGAGTACCGAAAAGCTGTTCGGACCAGTATCGAAAAATGGTAGAATCTGTGTGAGGACCGGAAAATGGTATGATCCGGGCGAGTACCGGGAACAAGTAGAATCCGCGCGAGTACCGAAACGCTGTTCGGACCAGTATCGAAAAATGGTAGAATCTGTGTGAGGACCGGAAAATGGTATGATCCGGGCGAGTACCGGGAAAAAGTAGAATCCGTGCGAGTACCGAAAAGCTGTTCGGACCAGTATCGAAAAATGGTAGAATCTGTGTGAGGACCGGAAAATGGTAGGATCCGGGCGAGTACCGGGAAAAAGTAGAATCCGTGCGAGTACCGAAACGCTGTTCGGACCAGTATCGAAAAATGGTAGAATCTGTGTGAGGACCGAAAAATGGTAGGATCCGGGCGAGTACCGGGAAAAAGTAGAATCCGTGCGAGAACCGAAAAGCTGTGCGGACCAGTATCGAAAAATGTTAGAATCTGTGTGAGGACCGGAAAATGGTAGGATCCGGGGGAGTACCGGGAAAAAGTAGAATCTGTGCGAGTACCGAAAAGCTGTTCGGACGAGTATCGAAAAATGGTAGAATCTGTGTGAGGACCGGAAACTGGTATGATCAGGGCGAGTACCGGGAAAAAGTAGAATCCGCGCGAGTACCGAAAAGCTGTTCGGACCAGTATCGAAAAATGGTAGAATCTGTGTGAGGACCGGAAAATGGTAGGATCCGGGCGAGTACCGGGAAAAAGTAGAATCCGTGCGAGCACCGAAAAGCTGTGCGGACCAGTATCGAAAAATGTTAGAATCTGTGTGAGGACCGGAAAATGGTATGATCCGGGCGAGTACCGGGAACAAGTAGAATCCGCGCGAGTACCGAAACGCTGTTCGGACCAGTATCGAAAAATGGTAGAATCTGTGTGAGGACCGGAAAATGGTAGGATCCGGGCGAGTACCGGGAAAAAGTAGAATCCGCGCGAGTACCGAAAAGCTGTTCGGACCAGTATCGAAAAATGGTAGAATCTGTGTGAGGACCGGAAAATGGTAGGATCCGGGCGAGTACCGGGAAAAAGTAGAATCCGTGCGAGTACCGAAAAGCTGTGCGGACCAGTATCGAAAAATGTTAGAATCTGTGTGAGGACCGGAAAATGGTAGGATCCGGGGGAGTACCGGGAAAAAGTAGAATCCGTGCCAGTACCGAAAAGCTGTTCGGACCAGTATCGAAAAATGGTAGAATCTGTGTGAGGACCGGAAACTGGTATGATCCGGGCGAGTACCGGGAAAAAGTAGAATCCGTGCGAGTACCGAAAAGCTGTTCGGACCAGTATCGAAAAATGGTAGAATCTGTGTGAGGACCGGAAAATGGTAGGATCCGGGCGAGTACCGGGAAAAAGTAGAATCCGTGCGAGTACCGAAAAGCTGTTCGGACCAGTATCGAAAAATGGTAGAATCTGTGTGAGGACCGGAAAATGGTAGGATCCGGGCGAGTACCGGGAAAAAGTAGAATCCGTGCGAGTACCGAAAAGCTGTGCGGACCAGTATCGAAAAATGTTAGAATCTGTGTGAGGACCGGAAAATGGTAGGATCCGGGGGAGTACCGGGAAAAAGTAGAATCCGTGCGAGTACCGAAAAGCTGTTCGGACCAGTATCGAAAAATGGTAGAATCTGTGTGAGGACCGGAAAATGGTATGATCCGGGCGAGTACCGGGAAAAAGTAGAATCCGTGCGAGTACCGAAACGCTGTTCGGACCAGTATCGAAAAATGGTAGAATCTGTGTGAGGACCGGAAAATGGTAGGATCCGGGCGAGTACCGGGAAAAAGTAGAATCCGTGCGAGTACCGAAAAGCTGTTCGGACCAGTATCGAAAAATGGTAGAATCTGTGTGAGGACCGGAAAATGGTATGATCCGGGCGAGTACCGGGAACAAGTAGAATCCGCGCGAGTACCGAAACGCTGTTCGGACCAGTATCGAAAAATGGTAGAATCTGTGTGAGGACCGGAAAATGGTAGGATCCGGGCGAGTACCGGGAAAAAGGAGAATCCGTGCGAGTACCGAAACGCTGTTCGGACGAGTATCGAAAAATGGTAGAATCTGTGTGAGGACCGAAAAATGGTAGGATCCGGGCGAGTACCGGGAAAAAGTAGAATCCGTGCGAGTACCGAAAAGCTGTGCGGACCAGTATCGAAAAATGTTAGAATCTGTGTGAGGACCGGAAAATGGTAGGATCCGGGGGAGTACCGGGAAAAAGTAGAATCCGTGCGAGTACCGAAAAGCTGTTCGGACGAGTATCGAAAAATGGTAGAATCTGTGTGAGGACCGGAAACTGGTATGATCAGGGCGAGTACCGGGAAAAAGTAGAATCCGCGCGAGTACCGAAAAGCTGTTCGGACCAGTATCGAAAAATGGTAGAATCTGTGTGAGGACCGGAAAATGGTAGGATCCGGGCGAGTACCGGGAAAAAGTAGAATCCGTGCGAGTACCGAAAAGCTGTGCGGACCAGTATCGAAAAATGGTAGAATCTGTGTGAGGACCGGAAAATGGTAGGATCCGGGCGAGTACCGGGAAAAAGTAGAATCCGTGCGAGTACCGAAAAGCTGTTCGGACTAGTATCGAAAAATGGTAGAATCTGTGTGAGGACCGGAAACTGGTATGATCAGGGCGAGTACCGGGAAAAAGTAGAATCCGCGCGAGTACCGAAAAGCTGTTCGGACCAGTATCGAAAAATGGTAGAATCTGTGTGAGGACCGGAAAATGGTAGGATCCGGGCGAGTACCGGGAAAAAGTAGAATCCGTGCGAGTACCGAAAAGCTGTTCGGACCAGTATCGAAAAATGGTAGAATCTGTGTGAGGACCGGAAAATGGTAGGATCCGGGCGAGTACCGGGAAAAAGTAGAATCCGTGCGAGTACCGAAAAGCTGTTCGGACCAGTATCGAAAAATGGTAGAATCTGTGTGAGGACCGAAAAATGGTAGGATCCGGGCGAGTACCGGGAAAAAGTAGAATCCGTGCGAGTACCGAAAAGCTGTTCGGACCAGTATCGAAAAATGGTAGAATCTGTGTGAGGACCGGAAAATGGTATGATCCGGGCGAGTACCGGGAAAAAGTAGAATCCGTGCGAGTACCGAAAAGCTGTTCGGACCAGTATCGAAAAATGGTAGAATCTGTGTGAGGACCGGAAAATGGTAGGATCCGGGCGAGTACCGGGAAAAAGTAGAATCCGCGCGAGTACCGAAAAGCTGTTCGGACCAGTATCGAAAAATGGTAGAATCTGTGTGAGGACCGGAAAATGGTAGGATCCGGGCGAGTACCGGGAAAAAGTAGAATCCGTGCGAGTACCGAAAAGCTGTTCGGACCAGTATCGAAAAATGGTAGAATCTGTGTGAGGACCGGAAAATGGTAGGATCCGGGCGAGTACCGGGAAAAAGTAGAATCCGTGCGAGTACCGAAAAGCTGTTCGGACCAGTATCGAAAAATGGTAGAATCTGTGTGAGGACCGGAAAATGGTATGATCCGGGCGAGTACCGGGAAAAAGTAGAATCCGTGCGAGTACCGAAACGCTGTTCGGACCAGTATCGAAAAATGGTAGAATCTGTGTGAGGACCGGAAAATGGTAGGATCCGGGCGAGTACCGGGAAAAAGTAGAATCCGTGCGAGTACCGAAAAGCTGTTCGGACCAGTATCGAAAAATGGTAGAATCTGTGTGAGGACCGGAAAATGGTATGATCCGGGCGAGTACCGGGAACAAGTAGAATCCGCGCGAGTACCGAAACGCTGTTCGGACCAGTATCGAAAAATGGTAGAATCTGTGTGAGGACCGGAAAATGGTAGGATCCGGGCGAGTACCGGGAAAAAGTAGAATCCGTGCGAGTACCGAAACGCTGTTCGGACCAGTATCGAAAAATGGTAGAATCTGTGTGAGGACCGAAAAATGGTAGGATCCGGGCGAGTACCGGGAAAAAGTAGAATCCGTGCGAGTACCGAAAAGCTGTGCGGACCAGTATCGAAAAATGTTAGAATCTGTGTGAGGACCGGAAAATGGTAGGATCCGGGGGAGTACCGGGAAAAAGTAGAATCCGTGCGAGTACCGAAAAGCTGTTCGGACTAGTATCGAAAAATGGTAGAATCTGTGTGAGGACCGGAAACTGGTATGATCAGGGCGAGTACCGGGAAAAAGTAGAATCCGCGCGAGTACCGAAAAGCTGTTCGGACCAGTATCGAAAAATGGTAGAATCTGTGTGAGGACCGGAAAATGGTAGGATCCGGGCGAGTACCGGGAAAAAGTAGAATCCGTGCGAGTACCGAAAAGCTGTTCGGACCAGTATCGAAAAATGGTAGAATCTGTGTGAGGACCGGAAAATGGTATGATCCGGGCGAGTACCGGGAAAAAGTAGAATCCGTGCGAGTACCGAAAAGCTGTTCGGACCAGTATCGAAAAATGGTAGAATCTGTGTGAGGACCGGAAAATGGTAGGATCCGGGCGAGTACCGGGAAAAAGTAGAATCCGCGCGAGTACCGAAAAGCTGTTCGGACCAGTATCGAAAAATGGTAGAATCTGTGTGAGGACCGGAAAATGGTAGGATCCGGGCGAGTACCGGGAAAAAGTAGAATCCGTGCGAGTACCGAAAAGCTGTTCGGACCAGTATCGAAAAATGGTAGAATCTGTGTGAGGACCGGAAAATGGTAGGATCCGGGCGAGTACCGGGAAAAAGTAGAATCCGTGCGAGTACCGAAAAGCTGTTCGGACCAGTATCGAAAAATGGTAGAATCTGTGTGAGGACCGGAAAATGGTATGATCCGGGCGAGTACCGGGAAAAAGTAGAATCCGCGCGAGTACCGAAAAGCTGTTCGGACCAGTATCGAAAAATGGTAGAATCTGTGTGAGGACCGGAAAATGGTAGGATCCGGGCGAGTACCGGGAAAAAGTAGAATCCGTGCGAGTACCGAAAAGCTGTTCGGACCAGTATCGAAAAATGGTAGAATCTGTGTGAGGACCGGAAAATGGTAGGATCCGGGCGAGTACCGGGAAAAAGTAGAATCCGTGCGAGTACCGAAAAGCTGTTCGGACCAGTATCGAAAAATGGTAGAATCTGTGTGAGGACCGGAAAATGGTATGATCCGGGCGAGTACCGGGAAAAAGTAGAATCCGTGCGAGTACCGAAACGCTGTTCGGACCAGTATCGAAAAATGGTAGAATCTGTGTGAGGACCGGAAAATGGTAGGATCCGGGCGAGTACCGGGAAAAAGTAGAATCCGTGCGAGTACCGAAAAGCTGTTCGGACCAGTATCGAAAAATGGTAGAATCTGTGTGAGGACCGGAAAATGGTATGATCCGGGCGAGTACCGGGAACAAGTAGAATCCGCGCGAGTACCGAAACGCTGTTCGGACCAGTATCGAAAAATGGTAGAATCTGTGTGAGGACCGGAAAATGGTAGGATCCGGGCGAGTACCGGGAAAAAGTAGAATCCGTGCGAGTACCGAAACGCTGTTCGGACCAGTATCGAAAAATGGTAGAATCTGTGTGAGGACCGAAAAATGGTAGGATCCGGGCGAGTACCGGGAAAAAGTAGAATCCGTGCGAGTACCGAAAAGCTGTGCGGACCAGTATCGAAAAATGTTAGAATCTGTGTGAGGACCGGAAAATGGTAGGATCCGGGGGAGTACCGGGAAAAAGTAGAATCCGTGCGAGTACCGAAAAGCTGTTCGGACTAGTATCGAAAAATGGTAGAATCTGTGTGAGGACCGGAAACTGGTATGATCAGGGCGAGTACCGGGAAAAAGTAGAATCCGCGCGAGTACCGAAAAGCTGTTCGGACCAGTATCGAAAAATGGTAGAATCTGTGTGAGGACCGGAAAATGGTAGGATCCGGGCGAGTACCGGGAAAAAGTAGAATCCGTGCGAGTACCGAAAAGCTGTTCGGACCAGTATCGAAAAATGGTAGAATCTGTGTGAGGACCGGAAAATGGTATGATCCGGGCGAGTACCGGGAAAAAGTAGAATCCGTGCGAGTACCGAAAAGCTGTTCGGACCAGTATCGAAAAATGGTAGAATCTGTGTGAGGACCGGAAAATGGTAGGATCCGGGCGAGTACCGGGAAAAAGTAGAATCCGTGCGAGTACCGAAAAGCTGTTCGGACCAGTATCGAAAAATGGTAGAATCTGTGTGAGGACCGGAAAATGGTATGATCCGGGCGAGTACCGGGAAAAAGTAGAATCCGTGCGAGTACCGAAACGCTGTTCGGACCAGTATCGAAAAATGGTAGAATCTGTGTGAGGACCGGAAAATGGTAGGATCCGGGCGAGTACCGGGAAAAAGTAGAATCCGTGCGAGTACCGAAAAGCTGTTCGGACCAGTATCGAAAAATGGTAGAATCTGTGTGAGGACCGGAAAATGGTATGATCCGGGCGAGTACCGGGAACAAGTAGAATCCGCGCGAGTACCGAAACGCTGTTCGGACCAGTATCGAAAAATGGTAGAATCTGTGTGAGGACCGGAAAATGGTAGGATCCGGGCGAGTACCGGGAAAAAGTAGAATCCGTGCGAGTACCGAAACGCTGTTCGGACCAGTATCGAAAAATGGTAGAATCTGTGTGAGGACCGAAAAATGGTAGGATCCGGGCGAGTACCGGGAAAAAGTAGAATCCGTGCGAGTACCGAAAAGCTGTGCGGACCAGTATCGAAAAATGTTAGAATCTGTGTGAGGACCGGAAAATGGTAGGATCCGGGGGAGTACCGGGAAAAAGTAGAATCCGTGCGAGTACCGAAAAGCTGTTCGGACTAGTATCGAAAAATGGTAGAATCTGTGTGAGGACCGGAAACTGGTATGATCAGGGCGAGTACCGGGAAAAAGTAGAATCCGCGCGAGTACCGAAAAGCTGTTCGGACCAGTATCGAAAAATGGTAGAATCTGTGTGAGGACCGGAAAATGGTAGGATCCGGGCGAGTACCGGGAAAAAGTAGAATCCGTGCGAGTACCGAAAAGCTGTTCGGACCAGTATCGAAAAATGGTAGAATCTGTGTGAGGACCGGAAAATGGTAGGATCCGGGCGAGTACCGGGAAAAAGTAGAATCCGTGCGAGTACCGAAAAGCTGTTCGGACCAGTATCGAAAAATGGTAGAATCTGTGTGAGGACCGGAAAATGGTAGGATCCGGGCGAGTACCGGGAAAAAGTAGAATCCGTGCGAGTACCGAAAAGCTGTTCGGACCAGTATCGAAAAATGGTAGAATCTGTGTGAGGACCGGAAAATGGTATGATCCGGGCGAGTACCGGGAAAAAGTAGAATCCGTGCGAGTACCGAAACGCTGTTCGGACCAGTATCGAAAAATGGTAGAATCTGTGTGAGGACCGGAAAATGGTAGGATCCGGGCGAGTACCGGGAAAAAGTAGAATCCGTGCGAGTACCGAAAAGCTGTTCGGACCAGTATCGAAAAATGGTAGAATCTGTGTGAGGACCGGAAAATGGAATGATCCGGGCGAGTACCGGGAACAAGTAGAATCCGCGCGAGTACCGAAACGCTGTTCGGACCAGTATCGAAAAATGGTAGAATCTGTGTGAGGACCGGAAAATGGTAGGATCCGGGCGAGTACCGGGAAAAAAGTAGAATCCGTGCGAGTACCGAAACGCTGTTCGGACCAGTATCGAAAAATGGTAGAATCTGTGTGAGGACCGAAAAATGGTAGGATCCGGGCGAGTACCGGGAAAAAGTAGAATCCGTGCGAAGTACCGAAAAGCTGTGCGGACCAGTATCGAAAAATGTTAGAATCTGTGTGAGGACCGGAAAATGGTAGGATCCGGGGGAGTACCGGGAAAAAGTAGAATCCGTGCGAGTACCGAAAAGCTGTTCGGACTAGTATCGAAAAATGGTAGAATCTGTGTGAGGACCGGAAACTGGTATGATCAGGGCGAGTACCGGGAAAAAGTAGAATCCGCGCGAGTACCGAAAAGCTGTTCGGACCAGTATCGAAAAATGGTAGAATCTGTGTGAGGACCGGAAAATGGTAGGATCCGGGCGAGTACCGGGAAAAAGTAGAATCCGTGCGAGTACCGAAAAGCTGTTCGGACCAGTATCGAAAAATGGTAGAATCTGTGTGAGGACCGGAAAATGGTAGGATCCGGGCGAGTACCGGGAAAAAGTAGAATCCGTGCGAGTACCGAAAAGCTGTTCGGACCAGTATCGAAAAATGGTAGAATCTGTGTGAGGACCGGAAAATGGTAGGATCCGGGCGAGTACCGGAAAAAGTAGAATCCGTGCGAGTACCGAAAAGCTGTTCGGACCAGTATCGAAAAATGGTAGAATCTGTGTGAGGACCGGAAAATGGTATGATCCGGGCGAGTACCGGGAAAAAGTAGAATCCGTGCGAGTACCGAAAAGCTGTTCGGACCAGTATCGAAAAATGGTAGAATCTGTGTGAGGACCGGAAAATGGTAGGATCCGGGCGAGTACCGGGAAAAAGTAGAATCCGCGCGAGTACCGAAAAGCTGTTCGGACCAGTATCGAAAAATGGTAGAATCTGTGTGAGGACCGGAAAATGGTAGGATCCGGGCGAGTACCGGGAAAAAGTAGAATCCGTGCGAGTACCGAAAAGCTGTTCGGACCAGTATCGAAAAATGGTAGAATCTGTGTGAGGACCGGAAAATGGTAGGATCCGGGCGAGTACCGGGAAAAAGTAGAATCCGTGCGAGTACCGAAAAGCTGTTCGGACCAGTATCGAAAAATGGTAGAATCTGTGTGAGGACCGGAAAATGGTATGATCCGGGCGAGTACCGGGAAAAAGTAGAATCCGTGCGAGTACCGAAACGCTGTTCGGACCAGTATCGAAAAATGGTAGAATCTGTGTGAGGACCGGAAAATGGTAGGATCCGGGCGAGTACCGGGAAAAAGTAGAATCCGTGCGAGTACCGAAAAGCTGTTCGGACCAGTATCGAAAAATGGTAGAATCTGTGTGAGGACCGGAAAATGGTATGATCCGGGCGAGTACCGGGAACAAGTAGAATCCGCGCGAGTACCGAAACGCTGTTCGGACCAGTATCGAAAAATGGTAGAATCTGTGTGAGGACCGGAAAATGGTAGGATCCGGGCGAGTACCGGGAAAAAGTAGAATCCGTACGAGTACCGAAAAGCTGTTCGGACCAGTATCGAAAAATGGTAGAATCTGTGTGAGGACCGGAAAATGGTATGATCCGGGCGAGTACCGGGAAAAAGTAGAATCCGTGCGAGTACCGAAACGCTGTTCGGACCAGTATCGAAAAATGGTAGAATCTGTGTGAGGACCGGAAAATGGTAGGATCCGGGCGAGTACCGGGAAAAAGTAGAATCCGTGCGAGTACCGAAACGCTGTTCGGACCAGTATCGAAAAATGGTAGAATCTGTGTGAGGACCGAAAAATGGTAGGATCCGGGCGAGTACCGGGAAAAAGTAGAATCCGTGCGAGTACCGAAAAGCTGTGCGGACCAGTATCGAAAAATGTTAGAATCTGTGTGAGGACCGGAAAATGGTAGGATCCGGGGGAGTACCGGGAAAAAGTAGAATCCGTGCGAGTACCGAAAAGCTGTTCGGACTAGTATCGAAAAATGGTAGAATCTGTGTGAGGACCGGAAACTGGTATGATCAGGGCGAGTACCGGGAAAAAGTAGAATCCGCGCGAGTACCGAAAAGCTGTTCGGACCAGTATCGAAAAATGGTAGAATCTGTGTGAGGACCGGAAAATGGTAGGATCCGGGCGAGTACCGGGAAAAAGTAGAATCCGTGCGAGTACCGAAAAGCTGTTCGGACCAGTATCGAAAAATGGTAGAATCTGTGTGAGGACCGGAAAATGGTAGGATCCGGGCGAGTACCGGGAAAAAGTAGAATCCGTGCGAGTACCGAAAAGCTGTTCGGACCAGTATCGAAAAATGGTAGAATCTGTGTGAGGACCGGAAAATGGTATGGATCCGGGCGAGTACCGGGAAAAAGTAGAATCCGCTGCGAGTACCGAAAAGCTGTTCGGACCAGTATCGAAAAATGGTAGAATCTGTGTGAGGACCGGAAAATGGTAGGATCCGGGCGAGTACCGGGAAAAAGTAGAATCCGTGCGAGTACCGAAAAGCTGTTCGGACCAGTATCGAAAAATGGTAGAATCTGTGTGAGGACCGGAAAATGGTAGGATCCGGGCGAGTACCGGGAAAAAGTAGAATCCGTGCGAGTACCGAAAAGCTGTTCGGACCAGTATCGAAAAATGGTAGAATCTGTGTGAGGACCGGAAAATGGTAGGATCCGGGCGAGTACCGGGAAAAAGTAGAATCCGTGCGAGTACCGAAAAGCTGTTCGGACCAGTATCGAAAAATGGTAGAATCTGTGTGAGGACCGGAAAATGGTAGGATCCGGGCGAGTACCGGGAAAAAGTAGAATCCGTGCGAGTACCGAAAAGCTGTTCGGACCAGTATCGAAAAATGGTAGAATCTGTGTGAGGACCGGAAAATGGTAGGATCCGGGCGAGTACCGTGGAAAAAGTAGAATCCGTGCGAGTACCGAGCTGTTCGGACCAGTATCGAAAAATGGTAGAATCTGTGTGAGGACCGGAAAATGGTATGATCCGGGCGAGTACCGGGAAAAAGTAGAATCCGTGCGAGTACCGAAAAGCTGTTCGGACCAGTATCGAAAAATGGTAGAATCTGTGTGAGGACCGGAAAATGGTAGGATCCGGGCGAGTACCGGGAAAAAGTAGAATCCGCGCGAGTACCGAAAAGCTGTTCGGACCAGTATCGAAAAATGGTAGAATCTGTGTGAGGACCGGAAAATGGTAGGATCCGGGCGAGTACCGGGAAAAAGTAGAATCCGTGCGAGTACCGAAAAGCTGTTCGGACCAGTATCGAAAAATGGTAGAATCTGTGTGAGGACCGGAAAATGGTAGGATCCGGGCGAGTACCGGGAAAAAGTAGAATCCGTGCGAGTACCGAAAAGCTGTTCGGACCAGTATCGAAAAATGGTAGAATCTGTGTGAGGACCGGAAAATGGTATGATCCGGGCGAGTACCGGGAAAAAGTAGAATCCGTGCGAGTACCGAAACGCTGTTCGGACCAGTATCGAAAAATGGTAGAATCTGTGTGAGGACCGGAAAATGGTAGGATCCGGGCGAGTACCGGGAAAAAGTAGAATCCGTGCGAGTACCGAAAAGCTGTTCGGACCAGTATCGAAAAATGGTAGAATCTGTGTGAGGACCGGAAAATGGTATGATCCGGGCGAGTACCGGGAACAAGTAGAATCCGCGCGAGTACCGAAACGCTGTTCGGACCAGTATCGAAAAATGGTAGAATCTGTGTGAGGACCGGAAAATGGTAGGATCCGGGCGAGTACCGGGAAAAAGTAGAATCCGTGCGAGTACCGAAACGCTGTTCGGACCAGTATCGAAAAATGGTAGAATCTGTGTGAGGACCGAAAAATGGTAGGATCCGGGCGAGTACCGGGAAAAAGTAGAATCCGTGCGAGTACCGAAAAGCTGTGCGGACCAGTATCGAAAAATGTTAGAATCTGTGTGAGGACCGGAAAATGGTAGGATCCGGGGGAGTACCGGGAAAAAGTAGAATCCGTGCGAGTACCGAAAAGCTGTTCGGACTAGTATCGAAAAATGGTAGAATCTGTGTGAGGACCGGAAACTGGTATGATCAGGGCGAGTACCGGGAAAAAGTAGAATCCGCGCGAGTACCGAAAAGCTGTTCGGACCAGTATCGAAAAATGGTAGAATCTGTGTGAGGACCGGAAAATGGTAGGATCCGGGCGAGTACCGGGAAAAAGTAGAATCCGTGCGAGTACCGAAAAGCTGTTCGGACCAGTATCGAAAAATGGTAGAATCTGTGTGAGGACCGGAAAATGGTAGGATCCGGGCGAGTACCGGGAAAAAGTAGAATCCGTGCGAGTACCGAAAAGCTGTTCGGACCAGTATCGAAAAATGGTAGAATCTGTGTGAGGACCGGAAAATGGTATGATCCGGGCGAGTACCGGGAACAAGTAGAATCCGCGCGAGTACCGAAACGCTGTTCGGACCAGTATCGAAAAATGGTAGAATCTGTGTGAGGACCGGAAAATGGTAGGATCCGGGCGAGTACCGGGAAAAAGTAGAATCCGTGCGAGTACCGAAACGCTGTTCGGACCAGTATCGAAAAATGGTAGAATCTGTGTGAGGACCGAAAAATGGTAGGATCCGGGCGAGTACCGGGAAAAAGTAGAATCCGTGCGAGTACCGAAAAGCTGTGCGGACCAGTATCGAAAAATGTTAGAATCTGTGTGAGGACCGGAAAATGGTAGGATCCGGGGGAGTACCGGGAAAAAGTAGAATCCGTGCGAGTACCGAAAAGCTGTTCGGACTAGTATCGAAAAATGGTAGAATCTGTGTGAGGACCGGAAACTGGTATGATCAGGGCGAGTACCGGGAAAAAGTAGAATCCGCGCGAGTACCGAAAAGCTGTTCGGACCAGTATCGAAAAATGGTAGAATCTGTGTGAGGACCGGAAAATGGTAGGATCCGGGCGAGTACCGGGAAAAAGTAGAATCCGTGCGAGTACCGAAAAGCTGTTCGGACCAGTATCGAAAAATGGTAGAATCTGTGTGAGGACCCGAAAATGGTAGGATCCGGGCGAGTACCGGGAACAAGTAGAATCCGCGCGAGTACCGAAACGCTGTTCGGACCAGTATCGAAAAATGGTAGAATCTGTGTGAGGACCGGAAAATGGTAGGATCCGGGCGAGTACCGGGAACAAGTAGAATCCGCGCGAGTACCGAAACGCTGTTCGGACCAGTATCGAAAAATGGTAGAATCTGTGTGAGGACCGGAAAATGGTATGATCCGGGCGAGTACCGGGAAAAAGTAGAATCCGTGCGAGTACCGAAAAGCTGTTCGGACCAGTATCGAAAAATGGTAGAATCTGTGTGAGGACCGGAAAATGGTATGATCCGGGCGAGTACCGGGAACAAGTAGAATCCGCGCGAGTACCGAAACGCTGTTCGGACCAGTATCGAAAAATGGTAGAATCTGTGTGAGGACCGGAAAATGGTAGGATCCGGGCGAGTACCGGGAACAAGTAGAATCCGCGCGAGTACCGAAACGCTGTTCGGACCAGTATCGAAAAATGGTAGAATCTGTGTGAGGACCGGAAAATGGTATGATCCGGGCGAGTACCGGGAACAAGTAGAATCCGCGCGAGTACCGAAACGCTGTTCGGACCAGTATCGAAAAATGGTAGAATCTGTGTGAGGACCGGAAAATGGTAGGATCCGGGCGAGTACCGGGAAAAAGTAGAATCCGTGCGAGTACCGAAAAGCTGTTCGGACCAGTCTCGAAAAATGGTAGAATCTGTGTGAGGACCGGAAAATGGTATGATCCGGGCGAGTACCGGGAACAAGTAGAATCCGCGCGAGTACCGAAACGCTGTTCGGACCAGTATCGAAAAATGGTAGAATCTGTGTGAGGACCGGAAAATGGTAGGATCCGGGCGAGTACCGGGAAAAAGTAGAATCCGTGCGAGTACCGAAAAGCTGTTCGGACCAGTATCGAAAAATGGTAGAATCTGTGTGAGGACCGGAAAATGGTATGATCCGGGCGAGTACCGGGAACAAGTAGAATCCGCGCGAGTACCGAAACGCTGTTCGGACCAGTATCGAAAAATGGTAGAATCTGTGTGAGGACCGGAAAATGGTAGGATCCGGGCGAGTACCGGGAAAAAGTAGAATCCGTGCGAGTACCGAAAAGCTGTTCGGACCAGTATCGAAAAATGGTAGAATCTGTGTGAGGACCGGAAAATGGTAGGATCCGGGCGAGTACCGGGAAAAAGTAGAATCCGTGCGAGTACCGAAAAGCTGTTCGGACCAGTATCGAAAAATGGTAGAATCTGTGTGAGGACCGGAAAATGGTAGGATCCGGGCGAGTACCGGGAAAAAGTAGAATCCGTGCGAGTACCGAAAAGCTGTTCGGACCAGTATCGAAAAATGGTAGAATCTGTGTGAGGACCCGAAAATGGTAGGATCCGGGCGAGTACCGGGAAAAAGTAGAATCCGTGCGAGTACCGAAAAGCTGTTCGGACCAGTATCGAAAAATGGTAGAATCTGTGTGAGGACCGGAAAATGGTAGGATCCGGGCGAGTACCGGGAAAAAGTAGAATCCGTGCGAGTACCGAAAAGCTGTTCGGACCAGAATCGAAAAATGGTAGAATCTGTGTGAGGACCGGAAAATGGTAGGATCCGGGCGAGTACCGGGAAAAAGTAGAATCCGTGCGAGTACCGAAAAGCTGTTCGGACCAGTATCGAAAAATGGTAGAATCTGTGTGAGGACCGGAAAATGGTAGGATCCGGGCGAGTACCGGGAAAAAGTAGAATCCGTGCGAGTACCGAAAAGCTGTTCGGACCAGTATCGAAAAATGGTAGAATCTGTGTAAGGACCGAAAAATGGTAGGATCCGGGCGAGTACCGGGATAAAGTAGAATCCGTGCGAGTACCGAAACGCTGTTCGGACCAGTATCGAAAAATGGTAGAATCTGTGTGAGGACCGGAAAATGGTATGATCCGGGCGAGTACCGGGAACAAGTAGAATCCGCGCGAGTACCGAAACGCTGTTCGGACCAGTATCGAAAAATGGTAGAATCTGTGTGAGGACCGGAAAATGGTATGATCCGGGCGAGTACCGGGAACAAGTAGAATCTGCGCGAGTACCGAAACGCTGTTCGGACCAGTATCGAAAAATGGTAGAATCTGTGTGAGGACCGGAAAATGGTAGGATCCGGGCGAGTACCGGGAAAAAGTAGAATCCGTGCGAGTACCGAAAAGCTGTTCGGACCAGTATCGAAAAATGGTAGAATCTGTGTGAGGACCGGAAAATGGTAGGATCCGGGCGAGTACCGGGATAAAGTAGAATCCGTGCGAGTACCGAAAAGCTGTTCGGACCAGTATCGAAAAATGGTAGAATCTGTGTGAGGACCGGAAAATGGTAGGATTCGGGCGAGTACCGGGAAAAAGTAAAATCCGTGCGAGTACCGAAAAGCTGTTCGGACCAGTATCGAAAAATGGTAGAATCTGTGTGAGGACCGGAAAATGGTATGATCCGGGCGAGTACCGGGAAAAAGTAGAATCCGTGCGAGTACCGAAAAGCTGTTCGGACTAGTATCGAAAAATGGTAGAATCTGTGTGAGGACCGGAAAATGGTAGGATCCGGGCGAGTACCGGGAAAAAGTAGAATCCGTGCGAGTACCGAAAAGCTGTTCGGACCAGTATCGAAAAATGGTAGAATCTGTGTGAGGACCGGAAAATGGTATGATCCGGGCGAGTACCGGGAACAAGTAGAATCCGCGCGAGTACCGAAACGCTGTTCGGACCAGTATCGAAAAATGGTAGAATCTGTGTGAGGACCGGAAAATGGTAGGATCCGGGCGAGTACCGGGAAAAAGTAGAATCCGTGCGAGTACCGAAAAGCTGTTCGGACCAGTATCGAAAAATGGTAGAATCTGTGTGAGGACCGGAAAATGGTATGATCCGGGCGAGTACCGGGAACAAGTAGAATCCGTGCGAGTACCGAAAAGCTGTTCGGACCAGTATCGAAAAATGGTAGAATCTGTGTGAGGACCGGAAAATGGTATGATCCGGGCGAGTACCGGGAACAAGTAGAATCCGCGCGAGTACCGAAACGCTGTTCGGACCAGTATCGAAAAATGGTAGAATCTGTGTGATGACCGGAAAATGGTAGGATCCGGGCGAGTACCGGGAAAAAGTAGAATCCGTGCGAGTACCGAAAAGCTGTTCGGACCAGTATCGAAAAATGGTAGAATCTGTGTGAGGACCGGAAAATGGTATGATCCGGGCGAGTACCGGGAACAAGTAGAATCCGCGCGAGTACCGAAACGCTGTTCGGACCAGTATCGAAAAATGGTAGAATCTGTGTGAGGACCGGAAAATGGTAGGATCCGGGCGAGTACCGGGAAATAGTGGAATCCGTGCGAGTACCGAAAAGCTGTTCGGACCAGTATCGAAAAATGGTAGAATCTGTGTGAGGACCGGAAAATGGTAGGATCCGGGCGAGTACCGGGAAAAAGTAGAATCCGTGCGAGTACCGAAAAGCTGTTCGGACCAGTATCGAAAAATGGTAGAATCTGTGTGAGGACCGGAAAATGGTAGGATCCGGGCGAGTACCGGGAAAAAGTAGAATCCGCGCGAGTACCGAAAAGCTGTTCGGACCAGTATCGAAAAATGGTAGAATCTGTGTGAGGACCGGAAAATGGTATGATCCGGGCGAGTACCGGGAACAAGTAGAATCCGCGCGAGTACCGAAACGCTGTTCGGACCAGTATCGAAAAATGGTAGAATCTGTGTGAGGACCGGAAAATGGTAGGATCCGGGCGAGTACCGGGAAAAAGTAGAATCCGTGCGAGTACCGAAAAGCTGTTCGGACCAGTATCGAAAAATGGTAGAATCTGTGTGAGGACCGGAAAATGGTAGGATCCGGGCGAGTACCGGGAAAAAGTAGAATCCGTGCGAGTACCGAAAAGCTGTTCGGACCAGTATCGAAAAATGGTAGAATCTGTGTGAGGACCGGAAAATGGTATGATCCGGGCGAGTACCGGGAACAAGTAGAATCCGTGCGAGTACCGAAAAGCTGTTCGGACCAGTATCGAAAAATGGTAGAATCTGTGTGAGGACCGGAAAATGGTATGATCCGGGCGAGTACCGGGAACAAGTAGAATCCGCGCGAGTACCGAAACGCTGTTCGGACCAGTATCGAAAAATGGTAGAATCTGTGTGAGGACCGGAAAATGGTAGGATCCGGGCGAGTACCGGGAAAAAGTAGAATCCGTGCGAGTACCGAAAAGCTGTTCGGACCAGTATCGAAAAATGGTAGAATCTGTGTGAGGACCGGAAAATGGTATGATCCGGGCGAGTACCGGGAACAAGTAGAATCCGCGCGAGTACCGAAACGCTGTTCGGACCAGTATCGAAAAATGGTAGAATCTGTGTGAGGACCGAAAAATGGTAGGATCCGGGCGAGTACCGGGAAATAGTGGAATCCGTGCGAGTACCGAAAAGCTGTTCGGACCAGTATCGAAAAATGGTAGAATCTGTGTGAGGACCGGAAAATGGTAGGATCCGGGCGAGTACCGGGAAAAAGTAGAATCCGTGCGAGTACCGAAAAGCTGTTCGGACCAGTATCGAAAAATGGTAGAATCTGTGTGAGGACCGGAAAATGGTAGGATCCGGGCGAGTACCGGGAAAAAGTAGAATCCGCGCGAGTACCGAAAAGCTGTTCGGACCAGTATCGAAAAATGGTAGAATCTGTGTGAGGACCGGAAAATGGTATGATCCGGGCGAGTACCGGGAACAAGTAGAATCCGCACGAGTACCGAAACGCTGTTCGGACCAGTATCGAAAAATGGTAGAATCTGTGTGAGGACCGGAAAATGGTAGGATCCGGGCGAGTACCGGGAAAAAGTAGAATCCGTGCGAGTACCGAAAAGCTGTTCGGACCAGTATCGAAAAATGGTAGAATCTGTGTGAGGACCGGAAAATGGTAGGATCCGGGCGAGTACCGGGAAAAAGTAGAATCCGTGCGAGTACCGAAAAGCTGTTCGGACCAGTATCGAAAAATGGTAGAATCTGTGTGAGGACCGGAAAATGGTATGATCCGGGCGAGTACCGGGAACAAGTAGAATCCGTGCGAGTACCGAAAAGCTGTTCGGACCAGTATCGAAAAATGGTAGAATCTGTGTGAGGACCGGAAAATGGTATGATCCGGGCGAGTACCGGGAACAAGTAGAATCCGCGCGAGTACCGAAACGCTGTTCGGACCAGTATCGAAAAATGGTAGAATCTGTGTGAGGACCGGAAAATGGTAGGATCCGGGCGAGTACCGGGAAAAAGTAGAATCCGTGCGAGTACCGAAAAGCTGTTCGGACCAGTATCGAAAAATGGTAGAATCTGTGTGAGGACCGGAAAATGGTATGATCCGGGCGAGTACCGGGAACAAGTAGAATCCGTGCGAGTACCGAAAAGCTGTTCGGACCAGTATCGAAAAATGGTAGAATCTGTGTGAGGACCGGAAAATGGTATGATCCGGGCGAGTACCGGGAACAAGTAGAATCCGCGCGAGTACCGAAACGCTGTTCGGACCAGTATCGAAAAATGGTAGAATCTGTGTGAGGACCGGAAAATGGTAGGATCCGGGCGAGTACCGGGAAAAAGTAGAATCCGTGCGAGTACCGAAAAGCTGTTCGGACCAGTATCGAAAAATGGTAGAATCTGTGTGAGGACCGGAAAATGGTATGATCCGGGCGAGTACCGGGAACAAGTAGAATCCGCGCGAGTACCGAAACGCTGTTCGGACCAGTATCGAAAAATGGTAGAATCTCTGTGAGGACCGGAAAATGGTAGGATCCGGGCGAATACCGGGAAGAAGTGGAATCCGTGCGAGTACCGAAAAGCTGTTCGGACCAGTATCGAAAAATGGTAGAATCTGTGTGAGGACCGGAAAATGGTAGGATCCGGGCGAGTACCGGGAAAAAGTAGAATCCGTGCGAGTACCGAAAAGCTGTTCGGACCAGTATCGAAAAATGGTAGAATCTGTGTGAGGACCGGAAAATGGTAGGATCCGGGCGAGTACCGGGAAAAAGTAGAATCCGCGCGAGTACCGAAAAGCTGTTCGGACCAGTATCGAAAAATGGTAGAATCTGTGTGAGGACCGGAAAATGGTATGATCCGGGCGAGTACCGGGAACAAGTAGAATCCGCGCGAGTACCGAAACGCTGTTCGGACCAGTATCGAAAAATGGTAGAATCTGTGTGAGGACCGGAAAATGGTAGGATCCGGGCGAGTACCGGGAAAAAGTAGAATCCGTGCGAGTACCGAAAAGCTGTTCGGACCAGTATCGAAAAATGGTAGAATCTGTGTGAGGACCGGAAAATGGTAGGATCCGGGCGAGTACCGGGAAAAAGTAGAATCCGTGCGAGTACCGAAAAGCTGTTCGGACCAGTATCGAAAAATGGTAGAATCTGTGTGAGGACCGGAAAATGGTATGATCCGGGCGAGTACCGGGAACAAGTAGAATCCGCGCGAGTACCGAAACGCTGTTCGGACCAGTATCGAAAAATGGTAGAATCTGTGTGAGGACCGGAAAATGGTATGATCCGGGCGAGTACCGGGAAAAAGTAGAATCCGTGCGAGTACCGAAAAGCTGTTCGGACCAGTATCGAAAAATGGTAGAATCTGTGTGAGGACCGGAAAATGGTAGGATCCGGGCGAGTACCGGGAAAAAGTAGAATCCGTGCGAGTACCGAAACGCTGTTCGGACCAGTATCGAAAAATGGTAGAATCTGTGTGAGGACCGAAAAATGGTAGGATCCGGGCGAGTACCGGGAAAAAGTAGAATCCGTGCGAGAACCGAAAAGCTGTGCGGACCAGTATCGAAAAATGTTAGAATCTGTGTGAGGACCGGAAAATGGTAGGATCCGGGGGAGTACCGGGAAAAAGTAGAATCTGTGCGAGTACCGAAAAGCTGTTCGGACGAGTATCGAAAAATGGTAGAATCTGTGTGAGGACCGGAAACTGGTATGATCAGGGCGAGTACCGGGAAAAAGTAGAATCCGCGCGAGTACCGAAAAGCTGTTCGGACCAGTATCGAAAAATGGTAGAATCTGTGTGAGGACCGGAAAATGGTAGGATCCGGGCGAGTACCGGGAAAAAGTAGAATCCGTGCGAGCACCGAAAAGCTGTGCGGACCAGTATCGAAAAATGTTAGAATCTGTGTGAGGACCGGAAAATGGTATGATCCGGGCGAGTACCGGGAACAAGTAGAATCCGCGCGAGTACCGAAACGCTGTTCGGACCAGTATCGAAAAATGGTAGAATCTGTGTGAGGACCGGAAAATGGTAGGATCCGGGCGAGTACCGGGAAAAAGTAGAATCCGCGCGAGTACCGAAAAGCTGTTCGGACCAGTATCGAAAAATGGTAGAATCTGTGTGAGGACCGGAAAATGGTAGGATCCGGGCGAGTACCGGGAAAAAGTAGAATCCGTGCGAGTACCGAAAAGCTGTGCGGACCAGTATCGAAAAATGTTAGAATCTGTGTGAGGACCGGAAAATGGTAGGATCCGGGGGAGTACCGGGAAAAAGTAGAATCCGTGCCAGTACCGAAAAGCTGTTCGGACCAGTATCGAAAAATGGTAGAATCTGTGTGAGGACCGGAAACTGGTATGATCCGGGCGAGTACCGGGAAAAAGTAGAATCCGTGCGAGTACCGAAAAGCTGTTCGGACCAGTATCGAAAAATGGTAGAATCTGTGTGAGGACCGGAAAATGGTAGGATCCGGGCGAGTACCGGGAAAAAGTAGAATCCGTGCGAGTACCGAAAAGCTGTTCGGACCAGTATCGAAAAATGGTAGAATCTGTGTGAGGACCGGAAAATGGTAGGATCCGGGCGAGTACCGGGAAAAAGTAGAATCCGTGCGAGTACCGAAAAGCTGTGCGGACCAGTATCGAAAAATGTTAGAATCTGTGTGAGGACCGGAAAATGGTAGGATCCGGGGGAGTACCGGGAAAAAGTAGAATCCGTGCGAGTACCGAAAAGCTGTTCGGACCAGTATCGAAAAATGGTAGAATCTGTGTGAGGACCGGAAAATGGTATGATCCGGGCGAGTACCGGGAAAAAGTAGAATCCGTGCGAGTACCGAAACGCTGTTCGGACCAGTATCGAAAAATGGTAGAATCTGTGTGAGGACCGGAAAATGGTAGGATCCGGGCGAGTACCGGGAAAAAGTAGAATCCGTGCGAGTACCGAAAAGCTGTTCGGACCAGTATCGAAAAATGGTAGAATCTGTGTGAGGACCGGAAAATGGTATGATCCGGGCGAGTACCGGGAACAAGTAGAATCCGCGCGAGTACCGAAACGCTGTTCGGACCAGTATCGAAAAATGGTAGAATCTGTGTGAGGACCGGAAAATGGTAGGATCCGGGCGAGTACCGGGAAAAAGGAGAATCCGTGCGAGTACCGAAACGCTGTTCGGACGAGTATCGAAAAATGGTAGAATCTGTGTGAGGACCGAAAAATGGTAGGATCCGGGCGAGTACCGGGAAAAAGTAGAATCCGTGCGAGTACCGAAAAGCTGTGCGGACCAGTATCGAAAAATGTTAGAATCTGTGTGAGGACCGGAAAATGGTAGGATCCGGGGGAGTACCGGGAAAAAGTAGAATCCGTGCGAGTACCGAAAAGCTGTTCGGACCAGTATCGAAAAATGGTAGAATCTGTGTGAGGACCGGAAAATGGTATGATCCGGGCGAGTACCGGGAACAAGTAGAATCCGCGCGAGTACCGAAACGCTGTTCGGACCAGTATCGAAAAATGGTAGAATCTGTGTGAGGACCGAAAAATGGTAGGATCCGGGCGAGTACCGGGAAATAGTGGAATCCGTGCGAGTACCGAAAAGCTGTTCGGACCAGTATCGAAAAATGGTAGAATCTGTGTGAGGACCGGAAAATGGTAGGATCCGGGCGAGTACCGGGAAAAAGTAGAATCCGTGCGAGTACCGAAAAGCTGTTCGGACCAGTATCGAAAAATGGTAGAATCTGTGTGAGGACCGGAAAATGGTAGGATCCGGGCGAGTACCGGGAAAAAGTAGAATCCGCGCGAGTACCGAAAAGCTGTTCGGACCAGTATCGAAAAATGGTAGAATCTGTGTGAGGACCGGAAAATGGTATGATCCGGGCGAGTACCGGGAACAAGTAGAATCCGCACGAGTACCGAAACGCTGTTCGGACCAGTATCGAAAAATGGTAGAATCTGTGTGAGGACCGGAAAATGGTAGGATCCGGGCGAGTACCGGGAAAAAGTAGAATCCGTGCGAGTACCGAAAAGCTGTTCGGACCAGTATCGAAAAATGGTAGAATCTGTGTGAGGACCGGAAAATGGTAGGATCCGGGCGAGTACCGGGAAAAAGTAGAATCCGTGCGAGTACCGAAAAGCTGTTCGGACCAGTATCGAAAAATGGTAGAATCTGTGTGAGGACCGGAAAATGGTATGATCCGGGCGAGTACCGGGAACAAGTAGAATCCGTGCGAGTACCGAAAAGCTGTTCGGACCAGTATCGAAAAATGGTAGAATCTGTGTGAGGACCGGAAAATGGTATGATCCGGGCGAGTACCGGGAACAAGTAGAATCCGCGCGAGTACCGAAACGCTGTTCGGACCAGTATCGAAAAATGGTAGAATCTGTGTGAGGACCGGAAAATGGTAGGATCCGGGCGAGTACCGGGAAAAAGTAGAATCCGTGCGAGTACCGAAAAGCTGTTCGGACCAGTATCGAAAAATGGTAGAATCTGTGTGAGGACCGGAAAATGGTATGATCCGGGCGAGTACCGGGAACAAGTAGAATCCGTGCGAGTACCGAAAAGCTGTTCGGACCAGTATCGAAAAATGGTAGAATCTGTGTGAGGACCGGAAAATGGTATGATCCGGGCGAGTACCGGGAACAAGTAGAATCCGCGCGAGTACCGAAACGCTGTTCGGACCAGTATCGAAAAATGGTAGAATCTGTGTGAGGACCGGAAAATGGTAGGATCCGGGCGAGTACCGGGAAAAAGTAGAATCCGTGCGAGTACCGAAAAGCTGTTCGGACCAGTATCGAAAAATGGTAGAATCTGTGTGAGGACCGGAAAATGGTATGATCCGGGCGAGTACCGGGAACAAGTAGAATCCGCGCGAGTACCGAAACGCTGTTCGGACCAGTATCGAAAAATGGTAGAATCTCTGTGAGGACCGGAAAATGGTAGGATCCGGGCGAATACCGGGAAGAAGTGGAATCCGTGCGAGTACCGAAAAGCTGTTCGGACCAGTATCGAAAAATGGTAGAATCTGTGTGAGGACCGGAAAATGGTAGGATCCGGGCGAGTACCGGGAAAAAGTAGAATCCGTGCGAGTACCGAAAAGCTGTTCGGACCAGTATCGAAAAATGGTAGAATCTGTGTGAGGACCGGAAAATGGTAGGATCCGGGCGAGTACCGGGAAAAAGTAGAATCCGCGCGAGTACCGAAAAGCTGTTCGGACCAGTATCGAAAAATGGTAGAATCTGTGTGAGGACCGGAAAATGGTATGATCCGGGCGAGTACCGGGAACAAGTAGAATCCGCGCGAGTACCGAAACGCTGTTCGGACCAGTATCGAAAAATGGTAGAATCTGTGTGAGGACCGGAAAATGGTAGGATCCGGGCGAGTACCGGGAAAAAGTAGAATCCGTGCGAGTACCGAAAAGCTGTTCGGACCAGTATCGAAAAATGGTAGAATCTGTGTGAGGACCGGAAAATGGTAGGATCCGGGCGAGTACCGGGAAAAAGTAGAATCCGTGCGAGTACCGAAAAGCTGTTCGGACCAGTATCGAAAAATGGTAGAATCTGTGTGAGGACCGGAAAATGGTATGATCCGGGCGAGTACCGGGAACAAGTAGAATCCGCGCGAGTACCGAAACGCTGTTCGGACCAGTATCGAAAAATGGTAGAATCTGTGTGAGGACCGGAAAATGGTATGATCCGGGCGAGTACCGGGAAAAAGTAGAATCCGTGCGAGTACCGAAAAGCTGTTCGGACCAGTATCGAAAAATGGTAGAATCTGTGTGAGGACCGGAAAATGGTAGGATCCGGGCGAGTACCGGGAAAAAGTAGAATCCGTGCGAGTACCGAAACGCTGTTCGGACCAGTATCGAAAAATGGTAGAATCTGTGTGAGGACCGAAAAATGGTAGGATCCGGGCGAGTACCGGGAAAAAGTAGAATCCGTGCGAGAACCGAAAAGCTGTGCGGACCAGTATCGAAAAATGTTAGAATCTGTGTGAGGACCGGAAAATGGTAGGATCCGGGGGAGTACCGGGAAAAAGTAGAATCTGTGCGAGTACCGAAAAGCTGTTCGGACGAGTATCGAAAAATGGTAGAATCTGTGTGAGGACCGGAAACTGGTATGATCAGGGCGAGTACCGGGAAAAAGTAGAATCCGCGCGAGTACCGAAAAGCTGTTCGGACCAGTATCGAAAAATGGTAGAATCTGTGTGAGGACCGGAAAATGGTAGGATCCGGGCGAGTACCGGGAAAAAGTAGAATCCGTGCGAGCACCGAAAAGCTGTGCGGACCAGTATCGAAAAATGTTAGAATCTGTGTGAGGACCGGAAAATGGTATGATCCGGGCGAGTACCGGGAACAAGTAGAATCCGCGCGAGTACCGAAACGCTGTTCGGACCAGTATCGAAAAATGGTAGAATCTGTGTGAGGACCGGAAAATGGTAGGATCCGGGCGAGTACCGGGAAAAAGTAGAATCCGCGCGAGTACCGAAAAGCTGTTCGGACCAGTATCGAAAAATGGTAGAATCTGTGTGAGGACCGGAAAATGGTAGGATCCGGGCGAGTACCGGGAAAAAGTAGAATCCGTGCGAGTACCGAAAAGCTGTGCGGACCAGTATCGAAAAATGTTAGAATCTGTGTGAGGACCGGAAAATGGTAGGATCCGGGGGAGTACCGGGAAAAAGTAGAATCCGTGCCAGTACCGAAAAGCTGTTCGGACCAGTATCGAAAAATGGTAGAATCTGTGTGAGGACCGGAAACTGGTATGATCCGGGCGAGTACCGGGAAAAAGTAGAATCCGTGCGAGTACCGAAAAGCTGTTCGGACCAGTATCGAAAAATGGTAGAATCTGTGTGAGGACCGGAAAATGGTAGGATCCGGGCGAGTACCGGGAAAAAGTAGAATCCGTGCGAGTACCGAAAAGCTGTTCGGACCAGTATCGAAAAATGGTAGAATCTGTGTGAGGACCGGAAAATGGTAGGATCCGGGCGAGTACCGGGAAAAAGTAGAATCCGTGCGAGTACCGAAAAGCTGTGCGGACCAGTATCGAAAAATGTTAGAATCTGTGTGAGGACCGGAAAATGGTAGGATCCGGGGGAGTACCGGGAAAAAGTAGAATCCGTGCGAGTACCGAAAAGCTGTTCGGACCAGTATCGAAAAATGGTAGAATCTGTGTGAGGACCGGAAAATGGTATGATCCGGGCGAGTACCGGGAAAAAGTAGAATCCGTGCGAGTACCGAAACGCTGTTCGGACCAGTATCGAAAAATGGTAGAATCTGTGTGAGGACCGGAAAATGGTAGGATCCGGGCGAGTACCGGGAAAAAGTAGAATCCGTGCGAGTACCGAAAAGCTGTTCGGACCAGTATCGAAAAATGGTAGAATCTGTGTGAGGACCGGAAAATGGTATGATCCGGGCGAGTACCGGGAACAAGTAGAATCCGCGCGAGTACCGAAACGCTGTTCGGACCAGTATCGAAAAATGGTAGAATCTGTGTGAGGACCGGAAAATGGTAGGATCCGGGCGAGTACCGGGAAAAAGGAGAATCCGTGCGAGTACCGAAACGCTGTTCGGACGAGTATCGAAAAATGGTAGAATCTGTGTGAGGACCGAAAAATGGTAGGATCCGGGCGAGTACCGGGAAAAAGTAGAATCCGTGCGAGTACCGAAAAGCTGTGCGGACCAGTATCGAAAAATGTTAGAATCTGTGTGAGGACCGGAAAATGGTAGGATCCGGGGGAGTACCGGGAAAAAGTAGAATCCGTGCGAGTACCGAAAAGCTGTTCGGACGAGTATCGAAAAATGGTAGAATCTGTGTGAGGACCGGAAACTGGTATGATCAGGGCGAGTACCGGGAAAAAGTAGAATCCGCGCGAGTACCGAAAAGCTGTTCGGACCAGTATCGAAAAATGGTAGAATCTGTGTGAGGACCGGAAAATGGTAGGATCCGGGCGAGTACCGGGAAAAAGTAGAATCCGTGCGAGTACCGAAAAGCTGTGCGGACCAGTATCGAAAAATGGTAGAATCTGTGTGAGGACCGGAAAATGGTAGGATCCGGGCGAGTACCGGGAAAAAGTAGAATCCGTGCGAGTACCGAAAAGCTGTTCGGACTAGTATCGAAAAATGGTAGAATCTGTGTGAGGACCGGAAACTGGTATGATCAGGGCGAGTACCGGGAAAAAGTAGAATCCGCGCGAGTACCGAAAAGCTGTTCGGACCAGTATCGAAAAATGGTAGAATCTGTGTGAGGACCGGAAAATGGTAGGATCCGGGCGAGTACCGGGAAAAAGTAGAATCCGTGCGAGTACCGAAAAGCTGTTCGGACCAGTATCGAAAAATGGTAGAATCTGTGTGAGGACCGGAAAATGGTAGGATCCGGGCGAGTACCGGGAAAAAGTAGAATCCGTGCGAGTACCGAAAAGCTGTTCGGACCAGTATCGAAAAATGGTAGAATCTGTGTGAGGACCGAAAAATGGTAGGATCCGGGCGAGTACCGGGAAAAAGTAGAATCCGTGCGAGTACCGAAAAGCTGTTCGGACCAGTATCGAAAAATGGTAGAATCTGTGTGAGGACCGGAAAATGGTATGATCCGGGCGAGTACCGGGAAAAAGTAGAATCCGTGCGAGTACCGAAAAGCTGTTCGGACCAGTATCGAAAAATGGTAGAATCTGTGTGAGGACCGGAAAATGGTAGGATCCGGGCGAGTACCGGGAAAAAGTAGAATCCGCGCGAGTACCGAAAAGCTGTTCGGACCAGTATCGAAAAATGGTAGAATCTGTGTGAGGACCGGAAAATGGTAGGATCCGGGCGAGTACCGGGAAAAAGTAGAATCCGTGCGAGTACCGAAAAGCTGTTCGGACCAGTATCGAAAAATGGTAGAATCTGTGTGAGGACCGGAAAATGGTAGGATCCGGGCGAGTACCGGGAAAAAGTAGAATCCGTGCGAGTACCGAAAAGCTGTTCGGACCAGTATCGAAAAATGGTAGAATCTGTGTGAGGACCGGAAAATGGTATGATCCGGGCGAGTACCGGGAAAAAGTAGAATCCGTGCGAGTACCGAAACGCTGTTCGGACCAGTATCGAAAAATGGTAGAATCTGTGTGAGGACCGGAAAATGGTAGGATCCGGGCGAGTACCGGGAAAAAGTAGAATCCGTGCGAGTACCGAAAAGCTGTTCGGACCAGTATCGAAAAATGGTAGAATCTGTGTGAGGACCGGAAAATGGTATGATCCGGGCGAGTACCGGGAACAAGTAGAATCCGCGCGAGTACCGAAACGCTGTTCGGACCAGTATCGAAAAATGGTAGAATCTGTGTGAGGACCGGAAAATGGTAGGATCCGGGCGAGTACCGGGAAAAAGTAGAATCCGTGCGAGTACCGAAACGCTGTTCGGACCAGTATCGAAAAATGGTAGAATCTGTGTGAGGACCGAAAAATGGTAGGATCCGGGCGAGTACCGGGAAAAAGTAGAATCCGTGCGAGTACCGAAAAGCTGTGCGGACCAGTATCGAAAAATGTTAGAATCTGTGTGAGGACCGGAAAATGGTAGGATCCGGGGGAGTACCGGGAAAAAGTAGAATCCGTGCGAGTACCGAAAAGCTGTTCGGACTAGTATCGAAAAATGGTAGAATCTGTGTGAGGACCGGAAACTGGTATGATCAGGGCGAGTACCGGGAAAAAGTAGAATCCGCGCGAGTACCGAAAAGCTGTTCGGACCAGTATCGAAAAATGGTAGAATCTGTGTGAGGACCGGAAAATGGTAGGATCCGGGCGAGTACCGGGAAAAAGTAGAATCCGTGCGAGTACCGAAAAGCTGTTCGGACCAGTATCGAAAAATGGTAGAATCTGTGTGAGGACCGGAAAATGGTATGATCCGGGCGAGTACCGGGAAAAAGTAGAATCCGTGCGAGTACCGAAAAGCTGTTCGGACCAGTATCGAAAAATGGTAGAATCTGTGTGAGGACCGGAAAATGGTAGGATCCGGGCGAGTACCGGGAAAAAGTAGAATCCGCGCGAGTACCGAAAAGCTGTTCGGACCAGTATCGAAAAATGGTAGAATCTGTGTGAGGACCGGAAAATGGTAGGATCCGGGCGAGTACCGGGAAAAAGTAGAATCCGTGCGAGTACCGAAAAGCTGTTCGGACCAGTATCGAAAAATGGTAGAATCTGTGTGAGGACCGGAAAATGGTAGGATCCGGGCGAGTACCGGGAAAAAGTAGAATCCGTGCGAGTACCGAAAAGCTGTTCGGACCAGTATCGAAAAATGGTAGAATCTGTGTGAGGACCGGAAAATGGTATGATCCGGGCGAGTACCGGGAAAAAGTAGAATCCGCGCGAGTACCGAAAAGCTGTTCGGACCAGTATCGAAAAATGGTAGAATCTGTGTGAGGACCGGAAAATGGTAGGATCCGGGCGAGTACCGGGAAAAAGTAGAATCCGTGCGAGTACCGAAAAGCTGTTCGGACCAGTATCGAAAAATGGTAGAATCTGTGTGAGGACCGGAAAATGGTAGGATCCGGGCGAGTACCGGGAAAAAGTAGAATCCGTGCGAGTACCGAAAAGCTGTTCGGACCAGTATCGAAAAATGGTAGAATCTGTGTGAGGACCGGAAAATGGTATGATCCGGGCGAGTACCGGGAAAAAGTAGAATCCGTGCGAGTACCGAAACGCTGTTCGGACCAGTATCGAAAAATGGTAGAATCTGTGTGAGGACCGGAAAATGGTAGGATCCGGGCGAGTACCGGGAAAAAGTAGAATCCGTGCGAGTACCGAAAAGCTGTTCGGACCAGTATCGAAAAATGGTAGAATCTGTGTGAGGACCGGAAAATGGTATGATCCGGGCGAGTACCGGGAACAAGTAGAATCCGCGCGAGTACCGAAACGCTGTTCGGACCAGTATCGAAAAATGGTAGAATCTGTGTGAGGACCGGAAAATGGTAGGATCCGGGCGAGTACCGGGAAAAAGTAGAATCCGTGCGAGTACCGAAACGCTGTTCGGACCAGTATCGAAAAATGGTAGAATCTGTGTGAGGACCGAAAAATGGTAGGATCCGGGCGAGTACCGGGAAAAAGTAGAATCCGTGCGAGTACCGAAAAGCTGTGCGGACCAGTATCGAAAAATGTTAGAATCTGTGTGAGGACCGGAAAATGGTAGGATCCGGGGGAGTACCGGGAAAAAGTAGAATCCGTGCGAGTACCGAAAAGCTGTTCGGACTAGTATCGAAAAATGGTAGAATCTGTGTGAGGACCGGAAACTGGTATGATCAGGGCGAGTACCGGGAAAAAGTAGAATCCGCGCGAGTACCGAAAAGCTGTTCGGACCAGTATCGAAAAATGGTAGAATCTGTGTGAGGACCGGAAAATGGTAGGATCCGGGCGAGTACCGGGAAAAAGTAGAATCCGTGCGAGTACCGAAAAGCTGTTCGGACCAGTATCGAAAAATGGTAGAATCTGTGTGAGGACCGGAAAATGGTATGATCCGGGCGAGTACCGGGAAAAAGTAGAATCCGTGCGAGTACCGAAAAGCTGTTCGGACCAGTATCGAAAAATGGTAGAATCTGTGTGAGGACCGGAAAATGGTAGGATCCGGGCGAGTACCGGGAAAAAGTAGAATCCGTGCGAGTACCGAAAAGCTGTTCGGACCAGTATCGAAAAATGGTAGAATCTGTGTGAGGACCGGAAAATGGTATGATCCGGGCGAGTACCGGGAAAAAGTAGAATCCGTGCGAGTACCGAAACGCTGTTCGGACCAGTATCGAAAAATGGTAGAATCTGTGTGAGGACCGGAAAATGGTAGGATCCGGGCGAGTACCGGGAAAAAGTAGAATCCGTGCGAGTACCGAAAAGCTGTTCGGACCAGTATCGAAAAATGGTAGAATCTGTGTGAGGACCGGAAAATGGTATGATCCGGGCGAGTACCGGGAACAAGTAGAATCCGCGCGAGTACCGAAACGCTGTTCGGACCAGTATCGAAAAATGGTAGAATCTGTGTGAGGACCGGAAAATGGTAGGATCCGGGCGAGTACCGGGAAAAAGTAGAATCCGTGCGAGTACCGAAACGCTGTTCGGACCAGTATCGAAAAATGGTAGAATCTGTGTGAGGACCGAAAAATGGTAGGATCCGGGCGAGTACCGGGAAAAAGTAGAATCCGTGCGAGTACCGAAAAGCTGTGCGGACCAGTATCGAAAAATGTTAGAATCTGTGTGAGGACCGGAAAATGGTAGGATCCGGGGGAGTACCGGGAAAAAGTAGAATCCGTGCGAGTACCGAAAAGCTGTTCGGACTAGTATCGAAAAATGGTAGAATCTGTGTGAGGACCGGAAACTGGTATGATCAGGGCGAGTACCGGGAAAAAGTAGAATCCGCGCGAGTACCGAAAAGCTGTTCGGACCAGTATCGAAAAATGGTAGAATCTGTGTGAGGACCGGAAAATGGTAGGATCCGGGCGAGTACCGGGAAAAAGTAGAATCCGTGCGAGTACCGAAAAGCTGTTCGGACCAGTATCGAAAAAT
>CAMFZD010000141.1:37500-39192 GCA_946000715.1 Vitis cinerea var. helleri x Vitis riparia | reverse complement strand
AAGAAATCTTAAAAAAGAATCCAAGGATTGTCTAAACAAAATTTATTTTAAAATTTTTTTACTTAAAAAAACCATATAAAAAAATAGCGAACAACCTTTGCAACATGAATCCATGGATTAATAACATTCCGTGATTAGCAATAGACCATAATCCGGAACCTTGTCAAGGCATCAGGGTCGAAATCCAGATAGGGCACGCACCATGTGTCTTGGCACAGCCTCTACCACCATGGAATGGGTCATTACAGGTGTCGTGGCACCATGGCATGGGGGTCGTGGCACGCGAGACGTGTCGTGCCTCGGGCCGTGGCACGCATCATGGCATGGGTCACGTGTCCTAGCACAGCCTCTAGCACCATATCGAGGGTCATTGTAGCTGTCGTGGCACGGGAGGTGGCACGCATCATGTGTCTTGGCTCGGCTCGTGGGCACCAAGCAAGGCCCCGTGGCACGCGTCGCGTGTCTTGGCTTGGCTCGCGGGCACCAAGCAAGGCCCCGTGGCACGTGTCGCGTGTCTTGGCTTGGCTCACGGACGGGCACCATGCAAGGCACCGTGGCACCTTATCTTGGCTCGCGGGCACCAAGCAAGGCCCCGTGGCACCTTGGCTTGGCTCGCGGGCACCAAGCAAGGCCCCGTGCCACCTTGGCTTGGCTCACGAGAGGGCACCATGCAAGGCCCCCGTGGCACCTTGGCTTGGCTCGCGGGCACCAAGCAAGGCCCCATGCCACCTTGGCTTGGCTCGCGGGAGGGCACCATGCAAGGCCCCCGTGGCACCTTGGCTTGGCTCGCGGGCACCATGCAAGGCCTCGTGCTACCTTGGCTTGGCTCGCGGGCACCAAGCAAGGCCCCGTGGCACGCGTCGCGTGTCTTGGCTTGGCTCGCGGGCGGGCACCAAGCAAGGCCCCGTGCCACCTTGGCTTGGCTCGCGGGCACCAAGCAAGGCCTTGCGGCACCTTGGCTTGGCTCGCGGGCAGGCACCATGCAAGGCCCCGTGCCATCTTGGCTTGGCTCGCGGGCACCAAGCAAGGCCCCGTGCCACCTTGGCTTGGCTCGCGGGCGGGCACCATGCAAGGCCTCGTGCCACCTTGGCTTGGCTCGCGGGCACCAAGCAAGGCCCCGTGGCACGTGTCGCGTGTCTTGGCTTGGCTCGCGGGCGGGCACCATGCAAGGCCCCGTGGCACCTTGGCTTGGCTCGCGGGAGGGCACCATGCAAGGCCCCGTTGCACCTTGGCTCGGCTCGCGGGCACCAAGTAAGGCCCCGTGGCACGCGTCGCGTGTCTTGGCTTGGCTCGCGGGCGGGCACCATGCAAGGCCTCGTGCCACCTTGGCTTGGCTCGCGGGCAGGCACCAAGCAAGGCCCCGTGCCACCTTGGCTTGGCTCGCGGGCACCAAGCAAGGCCTCGTGGCACCTTGGCTTGGCTCGCGGGCAGGCACCATGCAAGGCCTCGTGCCACCTTGGCTTGGCTCGTGGGCACCAAGCAAGGCCCCGTGGCACCTTGGCTTGGCTCGCGGGCGGGCACCATGCAAGGCCCCGTGCCACCTTGGCTTGGCTCGCGGGCACCAAGCAAGGCCCTGTGGCACCTTGGCTTGGCTCGCGGGCACCAAGCAAGGCCCCGTGGCACCTTGGCTTGGCTCGCGGGCGGGCACCATGCAAGGCCTCGTGCCACCTTGGCTTGGCTCGTGGGCACCAA
>CAMFZD010000141.1:10000-12500 GCA_946000715.1 Vitis cinerea var. helleri x Vitis riparia | reverse complement strand
TCGCGTGTCTTGGCTTGGCTCGCGGGCGGGCACCATGCAAGGCCCCGTGGCACCTTGGCTTGGCTCGCGGGAGGGCACCATGCAAGGCCCCGTTGCACCTTGGCTCGGCTCGCGGGCACCAAGTAAGGCCCCGTGGCACGCGTCGCGTGTCTTGGCTTGGCTCGCGGGCGGGCACCATGCAAGGCCTCGTGCCACCTTGGCTTGGCTCGCGGGCAGGCACCAAGCAAGGCCCCGTGCCACCTTGGCTTGGCTCGCGGGCACCAAGCAAGGCCTCGTGGCACCTTGGCTTGGCTCGCGGGCAGGCACCATGCAAGGCCTCGTGCCACCTTGGCTTGGCTCGTGGGCACCAAGCAAGGCCCCGTGGCACCTTGGCTTGGCTCGCGGGCGGGCACCATGCAAGGCCCCGTGCCACCTTGGCTTGGCTCGCGGGCACCAAGCAAGGCCCTGTGGCACCTTGGCTTGGCTCGCGGGCACCAAGCAAGGCCCCGTGGCACCTTGGCTTGGCTCGCGGGCGGGCACCATGCAAGGCCTCGTGCCACCTTGGCTTGGCTCGTGGGCACCAAGCAAGGCCCCGTGGCACCTTGGCTTGGCTCGCGGGCGGGCACCATGCAAGGCCCCGTGCCACCTTGGCTTGGCTCGCGGGCACCAAGCAAGGCCCCGTGGCACCTTGGCTTGGCTCGCGGGCGGGCACCATGCAAGGCCTCGTGCCACCTTGGCTTGGCTCGCGGGCACCAAGCAAGGCCCTGTGGCACCTTGGCTTGGCTCGCGGGGGGGCACCATGCAAGGCACCGTGCCACCTTGGCTTGCCTCGCGGGCACCAAGCAAGGCCTCGTGGCACCTTGGCTTGGCTCGCGGGGGGGCACCATGCAAGGCACCGTGGCACCTTGGCTTTGCTCGTGGGGGGGCACCATGCAAGGCACCGTGCCACCTTGGCTTGCCTCGTGGGCACCAAGCAAGGCCCCGTGGCACCTTGGCTTGGCTCGCGGGCGGGCACCATGCAAGGCCCCGTGGCACCTTGGCTTGGCTCGCGGGCGGGCACCATGCAAGGCCCCGTAGCACCTTGGCTTGGCTCGCGGGCACCAAGCAAGGCCCCGTGGCACCTTGGCTTGGCTCGCGGGGGGGCACCATGCAAGGCACCGTGGCACCTTGGCTTGCCTCGTGGGCACCAAGCAAGGCCCCGTGGCACCTTGGCTTGGCTCGCGGGCGGGAACCATGCAAGGCCTCGTGCCACCTTGGCTTGGCTCGCGGGCGGGCACCAAGCAAGGCCCCGTGGCACCTTGGCTTGGCTCGCGGGCGGGCACCATGCAAGGCCTCGTGCCACCTTGGCTTGGCTCGCGGGCACCAAGCAAGGCCCTGTGGCACCTTGGCTTGGCTCGCGGGGGGGCACCATGCAAGGCACCGTGCCACCTTGGCTTGCCTCGCGGGCACCAAGCAAGGCCTCGTGGCACCTTGGCTTGGCTCGCGGGGGGGCACCATGCAAGGCACCGTGGCACCTTGGCTTTGCTCGTGGGGGGGCACCATGCAAGGCACCGTGCCACCTTGGCTTGCCTCGTGGGCACCAAGCAAGGCCCCGTGGCACCTTGGCTTGGCTCGCGGGCGGGCACCATGCAAGGCCCCGTGGCACCTTGGCTTGGCTCGCGGGCGGGCACCATGCAAGGCCCCGTAGCACCTTGGCTTGGCTCGCGGGCACCAAGCAAGGCCCCGTGGCACCTTGGCTTGGCTCGCGGGGGGGCACCATGCAAGGCACCGTGGCACCTTGGCTTGCCTCGTGGGCACCAAGCAAGGCCCCGTGGCACCTTGGCTTGGCTCGCGGGCGGGAACCATGCAAGGCCTCGTGCCACCTTGGCTTGGCTCGCGGGCGGGCACCAAGCAAGGCCCCGTGGCACCTTGGCTTGGCTCGCGGGCGGGCACCATGCAAGGCCTCGTGCCACCTTGGCTTGGCTCGCGGGCACCAAGCAAGGCCCTGTGGCACCTTGGCTTGGCTCGCGGGGGGGCACCATGCAAGGCACCGTGCCACCTTGGCTTGCCTCGCGGGCACCAAGCAAGGCCTCGTGGCACCTTGGCTTGGCTCGCGGGGGGGCACCATGCAAGGCACCGTGGCACCTTGGCTTTGCTCGTGGGGGGGCACCATGCAAGGCACCGTGCCACCTTGGCTTGCCTCGTGGGCACCAAGCAAGGCCCCGTGGCACCTTGGCTTGGCTCGCGGGCGGGCACCATGCAAGGCCCCGTGGCACCTTGGCTTGGCTCGCGGGCGGGCACCATGCAAGGCCCCGTAGCACCTTGGCTTGGCTCGCGGGCACCAAGCAAGGCCCCGTGGCACCTTGGCTTGGCTCGCGGGGGGGCACCATGCAAGGCACCGTGGCACCTTGGCTTGCCTCGTGGGCACCAAGCAAGGCCCCGTGGCACCTTGGCTTGGCTCGCGGGCGGGAACCATGCAAGGCCTCGTGCCACCTTGGCTTGGCTCGCGGGCGGGCACCAAGCAAGGCCCCGTGGCACCTTG
>CAMFZD010000140.1:0-84893 GCA_946000715.1 Vitis cinerea var. helleri x Vitis riparia | reverse complement strand
GGTCCTTTTTTGGGTACTCGCCGGGACACTTGTTCGAGACTCGGACGGATTCCACCTTTTCCCGGTATTGGCCCGGATTCTACCATTTTCCCGGTTCTCACACTGATTAGACCCTTTTTGGCTACTCGCTGGCACAGTTTTTCGAGACTCGGACGGATTCCTCCTTTTCCCGGTATTGGCCCGGATTCTACCATTTTCCCGGTTCTCACACTGATTGGACCTTTTTTGGGTACTCGCCGGGACACTTGTTCGAGACTCGGACGGATTCCACCTTTTCCCGGTATTGGCCCGGATTCTACCATTTTCCCGGTTCTCACACTGATTGGACCCTTTTTGGGTACTCGCCGGGACAGTTTTTCCAGACTCGGACGGATTCCACCTTTTCCCGGTATTGGCCCGGATTCTACCATTTTCCCGGTTCTCACACTGATTGGACCCTTTTTGGGTACTCGCCGGGACAGTTTTTCGAGACTCGGACGGATTCCTCATTTTCCCGGTATTGGCCCGGATTCTACCATTTTCCCGGTTCTCACACTGATTGGACCCTTTTTGGGTACTCGCCGGGACAGTTTTTCCAGACTCGGACGGATTCCACCTTTTCCCGGTATTGGCCCGGATTCTACCATTTTCCCGGTTCTCACACTGATTGGACCCTTTTTGGGTACTCGCCGGGACAGTTGTTCGAGACTCGGACGGATTCCTCATTTTCCCGGTATTGGCCCGGATTCTACCATTTTCTCGGTTCTCACACTGATTGGACCCTTTTTGGCTACTCGTTGGCACAGTTTTTCCAGACTCGGACGGATTCCACCTTTTCCCGGTATTGGCCCGGATTCTACCATTTTCTCGGTTCTCACACTGATTGGACCCTTTTTGGCTACTCGTTGGCACAGTTTTTCGAGACTCGGACGGATTCCACCTTTTCCCGGTATTGGCCCGGATTCTACCATTTTCCCGGTTCTCACACTGATTGGACCCTTTTTGGGTACTCGCAGGGACAGTTTTTCCAGACTCGGACGGATTCCACCTTTTCCCGGTATTGGCCCGGATTCTACCATTTTCCCGGTTCTCACACTGATTGGACCCTTTTTGGGTACTCGCCGGGACAGTTGTTCGAGACTCGGACGGATTCCACCTTTTCCCGGTATTGGCCCGGATTCTACCATTTTCCCGGTTCACACACTGATTGGACCCTTTTTGGGTACTCGCCGGGACAGTTTTTCGAGACTCGGACGGATTCCTCATTTTCCCGGTATTGGCCCGGATTCTACCATTTTCCCGGTTCTCACACTGATTGGACCCTTTTTGGGTACTCGCCGGGACAGTTTTTCCAGACTCGGACGGATTCCACCTTTTCCCGGTATTGGCCCGGATTCTACCATTTTCCCGGTTCTCACACTGATTGGACCCTTTTTGGGTACTCGCCGGGACAGTTGTTCGAGACTCGGACGGATTCCACCTTTTCCCGGTATTGGCCCGGATTCTACCATTTTCCCGGTTCTCACACTGATTGGACCCTTTTTGGGTACTCGCCGGGACAGTTTTTCGAGACTCGGACGGATTCCTCCTTTTCCCGGTATTGGCCCGGATTCTACCATTTTCCCGGTTCTCACACTGATTGGACCCTTTTTGGGTACTCGCCGGGACAGTTGTTCGAGACTCGGACGGATTCCACCTTTTCCCGGTATTTGCCCGGATTCTACCATTTTCCCGGTTCTCAAACTGATTGGACCCTTTTTGGCTACTCGCTGGCATAGTTTTTCGACACTCGGACGGATTCCTCCTTTTCCCGGTATTGGCCCGGATTCTACCATTTTCCCGGTTCTCACACTGATTGGTCCTTTTTTGGGTACTCGCCGGGACACTTGTTTGAGACTCGGACGGATTCCACCTTTTCCCGGTATTGGCCCGGATTCTACCATTTTCCCGGTTCTCACACTGATTAGACCCTTTTTGGCTACTCGCTGGCACAGTTTTTCGAGACTCGGACGGATTCCTCCTTTTCCCGGTATTGGCCCGGATTCTACAATTTTCCCGGTTCTCACACTGATTGGACCTTTTTGGGTACTCGCCGGGACAGTTGTTCGAGACTCGGACGGATTCCACCTTTTCCCGGTATTGGCCCGAATTCTACCATTTTCCCGGTTCTCACACTGATTGGACCCTTTTTGGCTACTCGCTGGCACAGTTTTTCGAGACTCGGACGGATTCCACCTTTTCCCGGTATTGGCCCGGATTCTACCATTTTCCCGGTTCTCACACTGATTGGACCCTTTTTGGGTACTCGCCGGGACAGTTTTTCCAGACTCGGACGGATTCCACCTTTTCCCGGTATTGGCCCGGATTCTACCATTTTCCCGGTTCTCACACTGATTGGACCCTTTTTGGGTACTCGCCGGGACAGTTGTTCGAGACTCGGACGGATTCCACCTTTTCCCGGTATTGGCCCGGATTCTACCATTTTCCCGGTTCTCACACTGATTAGACCCTTTTTGGCTACTCGCTGGCACAGTTTTTCGAGACTCGGACGGATTCCTCCTTTTCCCGGTATTGGCCCGGATTCTACCATTTTCCCGGTTCTCACACTGATTGGACCCTTTTTGGGTACTCGCCGGGACAGTTGTTCGAGACTCGGACGGATTCCACCTTTTCCCGGTATTGGCCCGAATTCTACCATTTTCCCGGTTCTCACACTGATTGGACCCTTTTTGGCTACTCGCTGGCATAGTTTTTCGACACTCGGACGGATTCCTCCTTTTCTCGGTATTGGCCCGGATTCTACCATTTTCCCGGTTCTCACACTGATTGGTCCTTTTTTGGGTACTCGCCGGGACACTTGTTCGAGACTCGGACGGATTCCACCTTTTCCCGGTATTGGCCCGGATTCTACCATTTTCCCGGTTCTCACACTGATTAGACCCTTTTTGGCTACTCGCTGGCACAGTTTTTCGAGACTCGGACGGATTCCTCCTTTTCCCGGTATTGGCCCGGATTCTACCATTTTCCCGGTTCTCACACTGATTGGACCCTTTTTGGGTACTCGCCGGGACAGTTTTTCCAGACTCGGACGGATTCCACCTTTTCCCGGTATTGGCCCGGATTCTACCATTTTCCCGGTTCTCACACTGATTGGACCCTTTTTGGGTACTCGCCGGGACAGTTGTTCGAGACTCGGACGGATTCCACCTTTTCCCGGTATTGGCCCGGATTCTACCATTTTCCCGGTTCTCACACTGATTGGACCCTTTTTGGGTACTCGCCGGGACAGTTTTTCGAGACTCGGACGGATTCCTCCTTTTCCCGGTATTGGCCCGGATTCTACCATTTTCCCGGTTCTCACACTGATTGGACCCTTTTTGGGTACTCGCCGGGACAGTTGTTCGAGACTCGGACGGATTCCACCTTTTCCCGGTATTTGCCCGGATTCTACCATTTTCCCGGTTCTCAAACTGATTGGACCCTTTTTGGCTACTCGCTGGCATAGTTTTTCGACACTCGGACGGATTCCTCCTTTTCCCGGTATTGGCCCGGATTCTACCATTTTCCCGGTTCTCACACTGATTGGTCCTTTTTTGGGTACTCGCCGGGACACTTGTTTGAGACTCGGACGGATTCCACCTTTTCCCGGTATTGGCCCGGATTCTACCATTTTCCCGGTTCTCACACTGATTAGACCCTTTTTGGCTACTCGCTGGCACAGTTTTTCGAGACTCGGACGGATTCCTCCTTTTCCCGGTATTGGCCCGGATTCTACAATTTTCCCGGTTCTCACACTGATTGGACCTTTTTGGGTACTCGCCGGGACAGTTGTTCGAGACTCGGACGGATTCCACCTTTTCCCGGTATTGGCCCGAATTCTACCATTTTCCCGGTTCTCACACTGATTGGACCCTTTTTGGCTACTCGCTGGCACAGTTTTTCGAGACTCGGACGGATTCCACCTTTTCCCGGTATTGGCCCGGATTCTACCATTTTCCCGGTTCTCACACTGATTGGACCCTTTTTGGGTACTCGCCGGGACAGTTTTTCCAGACTCGGACGGATTCCACCTTTTCCCGGTATTGGCCCGGATTCTACCATTTTCCCGGTTCTCACACTGATTGGACCCTTTTTGGGTACTCGCCGGGACAGTTGTTCGAGACTCGGACGGATTCCACCTTTTCCCGGTATTGGCCCGGATTCTACCATTTTCCCGGTTCACACACTGATTGGACCCTTTTTGGGTACTCGCCGGGACAGTTTTTCGAGACTCGGACGGATTCCTCATTTTCCCGGTATTGGCCCGGATTCTACCATTTTCCCGGTTCTCACACTGATTGGACCCTTTTTGGGTACTCGCCGGGACAGTTTTTCCAGACTCGGACGGATTCCACCTTTTCCCGGTATTGGCCCGGATTCTACCATTTTCCCGGTTCTCACACTGATTGGACCCTTTTTGGGTACTCGCCGGGACAGTTTTTCGAGAGTCCGACGGATTCTACCTTTTCCCCGTATTGGGCCGGATTCTACCATTTTCCCGGTTCTCACACTGATTGGACCCTTTTTGGGTACTCGCCGGGACAGTTGTTCGAGACTCGGACGGATTCCACCTTTTCCCGGTATTGGCCCGGATTCTACCATTTTCCCGGTTCACACACTGATTGGACCCTTTTTGGGTACTCGCCGGGACAGTTTTTCGAGACTCGGACGGATTCCTCATTTTCCCGGTATTGGCCCGGATTCTACCATTTTCCCGGTTCTCACACTGATTGGACACTTTTTGGGTACTCGCCGGGACAGTTTTTCCAGACTCGGACGGATTCCACCTTTTCCCGGTATTGGCCCGGATTCTACCATTTTCCCGGTTCTCAAACTGATTGGACCCTTTTTGGCTACTCGCTGGCATAGTTTTTCGACACTCGGACGGATTCCTCCTTTTCTCGGTATTGGCCCGGATTCTACCATTTTCCCGGTTCTCACACTGATTGGTCCTTTTTTGGGTACTCGCCGGGACACTTGTTCGAGACTCGGACGGATTCCACCTTTTCCCGGTATTGGCCCGGATTCTACCATTTTCCCGGTTCTCACACTGATTAGACCCTTTTTGGCTACTCGCTGGCACAGTTTTTCGAGACTCGGACGGATTCCTCCTTTTCCCGGTATTGGCCCGGATTCTACCATTTTCCCGGTTCTCACACTGATTGGACCTTTTTTGGGTACTCGCCGGGACACTTGTTCGAGACTCGGACGGATTCCACCTTTTCCCGGTATTGGCCCGGATTCTACCATTTTCCCGGTTCTCACACTGATTGGACCCTTTTTGGGTACTCGCCGGGACAGTTTTTCGAGAGTCCGACGGATTCTACCTTTTCCCCGTATTGGGCCGGATTCTACCATTTTCCCGGTTCTCACACTGATTGGACCCTTTTTGGGTACTCGCCGGGACAGTTGTTCGAGACTCGGACGGATTCCACCTTTTCCCGGTATTGGCCCGGATTCTACCATTTTCCCGGTTCACACACTGATTGGACCCTTTTTGGGTACTCGCCGGGACAGTTTTTCGAGACTCGGACGGATTCCTCATTTTCCCGGTATTGGCCCGGATTCTACCATTTTCCCGGTTCTCACACTGATTGGACCCTTTTTGGGTACTCGCCGGGACAGTTTTTCCAGACTCGGACGGATTCCACCTTTTCCCGGTATTGGCCCGGATTCTACCATTTTCCCGGTTCTCACACTGATTGGACCCTTTTTGGGTACTCGCCGGGACAGTTGTTCGAGACTCGGACGGATTCCACCTTTTCCCGGTATTGGCCCGGATTCTACCATTTTCCCGGTTCTCACACTGATTGGACCCTTTTTGGGTACTCGCCGGGACAGTTTTTCGAGACTCGGACGGATTCCACCTTTTCCCGGTATTGGCCCGGATTCTACCATTTTCCCGGTTCTCACACTGATTAGACCCTTTTTGGCTACTCGCTGGCACAGTTTTTCGAGACTCGGACGGATTCCTCCTTTTCCCGGTATTGGCCCGGATTCTACCATTTTCCCGGTTCTCACACTGATTGGACCTTTTTTGGGTACTCGCCGGGACAGTTTTTCGAGAGTCCGACGGATTCTACCTTTTCCCCGTATTGGGCCGGATTCTACCATTTTCCCGGTTCTCACACTGATTGGACCCTTTTTGGGTACTCGCCGGGACAGTTGTTCGAGACTCGGACGGATTCCACCTTTTCCCGGTATTGGCCCGGATTCTACCATTTTCCCGGTTCACACACTGATTGGACCCTTTTTGGGTACTCGCCGGGACAGTTTTTCGAGACTCGGACGGATTCCTCATTTTCCCGGTATTGGCCCGGATTCTACCATTTTCCCGGTTCTCACACTGATTGGACCCTTTTTGGGTACTCGCCGGGACAGTTTTTCCAGACTCGGACGGATTCCACCTTTTCCCGGTATTGGCCCGGATTCTACCATTTTCCCGGTTCTCACACTGATTGGACCCTTTTTGGGTACTCGCCGGGACAGTTTTTCGAGAGTCCGACGGATTCTACCTTTTCCCCGTATTGGGCCGGATTCTACCATTTTCCCGGTTCTCACACTGATTGGACCCTTTTTGGGTACTCGCCGGGACAGTTGTTCGAGACTCGGACGGATTCCACCTTTTCCCGGTATTGGCCCGGATTCTACCATTTTCCCGGTTCACACACTGATTGGACCCTTTTTGGGTACTCGCCGGGACAGTTTTTCGAGACTCGGACGGATTCCTCATTTTCCCGGTATTGGCCCGGATTCTACCATTTTCCCGGTTCTCACACTGATTGGACCCTTTTTGGGTACTCGCCGGGACAGTTTTTCCAGACTCGGACGGATTCCACCTTTTCCCGGTATTGGCCCGGATTCTACCATTTTCCCGGTTCTCAAACTGATTGGACCCTTTTTGGCTACTCGCTGGCATAGTTTTTCGACACTCGGACGGATTCCTCCTTTTCCCGGTATTGGCCCGGATTCTACCATTTTCCCGGTTCTCACACTGATTGGTCCTTTTTTGGGTACTCGCCGGGACACTTGTTCGAGACTCGGACGGATTCCACCTTTTCCCGGTATTGGCCCGGATTCTACCATTTTCCCGGTTCTCACACTGATTAGACCCTTTTTGGCTACTCGCTGGCACAGTTTTTCGAGACTCGGACGGATTCCTCCTTTTCCCGGTATTGGCCCGGATTCTACCATTTTCCCGGTTCTCACACTGATTGGACCTTTTTTGGGTACTCGCCGGGACACTTGTTCGAGACTCGGACGGATTCCACCTTTTCCCGGTATTGGCCCGGATTCTACCATTTTCCCGGTTCTCACACTGATTGGACCCTTTTTGGGTACTCGCCGGGACAGTTTTTCCAGACTCGGACGGATTCCACCTTTTCCCGGTATTGGCCCGGATTCTACCATTTTCCCGGTTCTCACACTGATTGGACCCTTTTTGGGTACTCGCCGGGACAGTTTTTCGAGAGTCCGACGGATTCTACCTTTTCCCCGTATTGGGCCGGATTCTACCATTTTCCCGGTTCTCACACTGATTGGACCCTTTTTGGGTACTCGCCGGGACAGTTGTTCGAGACTCGGACGGATTCCACCTTTTCCCGGTATTGGCCCGGATTCTACCATTTTCCCGGTTCTCACACTGATTAGACCCTTTTTGGCTACTCGCTGGCACAGTTTTTTGAGACTCGGACGGATTCCTCCTTTTCCCGGTATTGGCCCGGATTCTACCATTTTCCCGGTTCTCACACTGATTGGACCTTTTTTGGGTACTCGCCGGGACAGTTGTTCGAGACTCGGACGGATTCCACCTTTTCCCGGTATTGGCCCGGATTCTACCATTTTCTCGGTTCTCACACTGATTGGACCCTTTTTGGCTACTCGTTGGCACAGTTTTTCGAGACTCGGACGGATTCCTCCTTTTCCCGGTATTGGCCCGGATTCTACCATTTTCCCGGTTCTCACACTGATTGGACCTTTTTTGGGTACTCGCCGGGACAGTTGTTCGAGACTCGGACGGATTCCACCTTTTCCCGGTATTGGCCCGGATTCTACCATTTTCCCGGTTCTCACACTGATTAGACCCTTTTTGGCTACTCGCTGGCACAGTTTTTCGAGACTCGGACGGATTCCTCCTTTTCCCGGTATTGGCCCGGATTCTACCATTTTCCCGGTTCTCACACTGATTGGACCCTTTTTGGGTACTCGCCGGGACAGTTGTTCGAGACTCGGACGGATTCCACCTTTTCCCGGTATTTGCCCGGATTCTACCATTTTCCCGGTTCTCAAACTGATTGGACCCTTTTTGGCTACTCGCTGGCATAGTTTTTCGACACTCGGACGGATTCCTCCTTTTCCCGGTATTGGCCCGGATTCTACCATTTTCCCGGTTCTCACACTGATTGGTCCTTTTTTGGGTACTCGCCGGGACACTTGTTCGAGACTCGGACGGATTCCACCTTTTCCCGGTATTGGCCCGGATTCTACCATTTTCCCGGTTCTCACACTGATTAGACCCTTTTTGGCTACTCGCTGGCACAGTTTTTCGAGACTCGGACGGATTCCTCCTTTTCCCGGTATTGGCCCGGATTCTACCATTTTCCCGGTTCTCACACTGATTGGACCTTTTTTGGGTACTTGCCGGGACAGTTTTTCGAGACTCGGACGGATTCCACCTTTTCCCGGTATTGGCCCGGATTCTACCATTTTCCCGGTTCTCACACTGATTGGACCCTTTTTGGGTACTCGCCGGGACAGTTGTTCGAGACTCGGACGGATTCCACCTTTTCCCGGTATTGGCCCGGATTCTACCATTTTCCCGGTTCTCACACTGATTGGTCCTTTTTTGGGTACTCGCCGGGACACTTGTTTGAGACTCGGACGGATTCCACCTTTTCCCGGTATTGGCCCGGATTCTACCATTTTCCCGGTTCTCACACTGATTAGACCCTTTTTGGCTACTCGCTGGCACAGTTTTTCGAGACTCGGACGGATTCCACCTTTTCCCGGTATTGGCCCGGATTCTACCATTTTCTCGGTTCTCACACTGATTGGACCCTTTTTGGCTACTCGTTGGCACAGTTTTTCGAGACTCGGACGGATTCCTCCTTTTCCCGGTATTGGCCCGGATTCTACCATTTTCCCGGTTCTCACACTGATTGGACCTTTTTTGGGTACTCGCCGGGACACTTGTTCGAGACTCGGACGGATTCCTCCTTTTCCCGGTATTGGCCCGGATTCTACCATTTTCCCGGTTCTCACACTGATTGGACCCTTTTTGGGTACTCGCCGGGACAGTTGTTCGAGACTCGGACGGATTCCACCTTTTCCCGGTATTTGCCCGGATTCTACCATTTTCCCGGTTCTCAAACTGATTGGACCCTTTTTGGCTACTCGCTGGCATAGTTTTTCGACACTCGGACGGATTCCTCCTTTTCCCGGTATTGGCCCGGATTCTACCATTTTCCCGGTTCTCACACTGATTGGTCCTTTTTTGGGTACTCGCCGGGACACTTGTTCGAGACTCGGACGGATTATACCTTTTCCCGGTATTGGCCCGGATTCTACCATTTTCCCGGTTCTCACACTGATTAGACCCTTTTTGGCTACTCGCTGGCACAGTTTTTCGAGACTCGGACGGATTCCTCCTTTTCCCGGTATTGGCCCGGATTCTACCATTTTCCCGGTTCTCACACTGATTGGACCTTTTTTGGGTACTCGCCGGGACACTTGTTCGAGACTCGGACGGATTCCACCTTTTCCCGGTATTGGCCCGGATTCTACCATTTTCCCGGTTCTCACACTGATTGGACCCTTTTTGGGTACTCGCCGGGACAGTTTTTCCAGACTCGGACGGATTCCACCTTTTCCCGGTATTGGCCCGGATTCTACCATTTTCCCGGTTCTCACACTGATTGGACCCTTTTTGGGTACTCGCCGGGACAGTTGTTCGAGACTCGGACGGATTCCACCTTTTCCCGGTATTGGCCCGGATTCTACCATTTTCCCGGTTCACACATTGATTGGACCCTTTTTGGGTACTCGCCGGGACAGTTTTTCGAGACTCGGACGGATTCCTCATTTTCCCGGTATTGGCCCGGATTCTACCATTTTCCCGGTTCTCACACTGATTGGACCTTTTTTGGGTACTCGCCGGGACAGTTGTTCGAGACTCGGACGGATTCCACCTTTTCCCGGTATTGGCCCGGATTCTACCATTTTCCCGGTTCTCACACTGATTGGACCCTTTTTGGCTACTCGCTGGCACAGTTTTTCGAGACTCGGACGGATTCCTCCTTTTCCCGGTATTGGCCCGGATTCTACCATTTTCCCGGTTCTCACACTGATTGGACCTTTTTTGGGTACTCGCCGGGACAGTTGTTCGAGACTCGGACGGATTCCACCTTTTCCCGGTATTGGCCCGGATTCTACCATTTTCTCGGTTCTCACACTGATTGGACCCTTTTTGGCTACTCGTTGGCACAGTTTTTCGAGACTCGGACGGATTCCTCCTTTTCCCGGTATTGGCCCGGATTCTACCATTTTCCCGGTTCTCGCACTGATTGGACCTTTTTTGGGTACTCGCCGGGACAGTTGTTCGAGACTCGGACGGATTCCACCTTTTCCCGGTATTGGCCCGGATTCTACCATTTTCCCGGTTCTCACACTGATTAGACCCTTTTTGGCTACTCGCTGGCACAGTTTTTCGAGACTCGGACGGATTCCTCCTTTTCCCGGTATTGGCCCGGATTCTACCATTTTCCCGGTTCTCACACTGATTGGACCTTTTTTGGGTACTCGCCGGGACAGTTGTTCGAGACTCGGACGGATTCCACCTTTTCCCGGTATTGGCCCGGATTCTACCATTTTCCCGGTTCACACACTGATTGGACCCTTTTTGGGTACTCGCCGGGACAGTTTTTCGAGACTCGGACGGATTCCTCATTTTCCCGGTATTGGCCCGGATTCTACCATTTTCCCGGTTCTCACACTGATTGGACCTTTTTTGGGTACTCGCCGTTACAGTTGTTCGAGACTCGGACGGATTCCACCTTTTCCCGGTATTTGCCCCGATTCTACCATTTTCCCGGTTCTCAAACTGATTGGACCCTTTTTGGCTACTCGCTGGCATAGTTTTTCGACACTCGGACGGATTCCTCCTTTTCCCGGTATTGGCCCGGATTCTACCATTTTCCCGGTTCTCACACTGATTGGTCCTTTTTTGGGTACTCGCCGGGACACTTGTTCGAGACTCGGACGGATTCCACCTTTTCCCGGTATTGGCCCGGATTCTACCATTTTCCCGGTTCTCACACTGATTAGACCCTTTTTGGCTACTCGCTGGCACAGTTTTTCGAGACTCGGACGGATTCCTCCTTTTCCCGGTATTGGCCCGGATTCTACCATTTTCCCGGTTCTCACACTGATTGGACCTTTTTTGGGTACTTGCCGGGACAGTTTTTCGAGACTCGGACGGATTCCACCTTTTCCCGGTATTGGCCCGGATTCTACCATTTTCCCGGTTCTCACACTGATTGGACCCTTTTTGGGTACTCGCCGGGACAGTTGTTCGAGACTCGGACGGATTCCACCTTTTCCCGGTATTGGCCCGGATTCTACCATTTTCCCGGTTCTCACACTGATTGGTCCTTTTTTGGGTACTCGCCGGGACACTTGTTTGAGACTCGGACGGATTCCACCTTTTCCCGGTATTGGCCCGGATTCTACCATTTTCCCGGTTCTCACACTGATTAGACCCTTTTTGGCTACTCGCTGGCACAGTTTTTCGAGACTCGGACGGATTCCACCTTTTCCCGGTATTGGCCCGGATTCTACCATTTTCTCGGTTCTCACACTGATTGGACCCTTTTTGGCTACTCGTTGGCACAGTTTTTCGAGACTCGGACGGATTCCTCCTTTTCCCGGTATTGGCCCGGATTCTACCATTTTCCCGGTTCTCACACTGATTGGACCTTTTTTGGGTACTCGCCGGGACACTTGTTCGAGACTCGGACGGATTCCTCCTTTTCCCGGTATTGGCCCGGATTCTACCATTTTCCCGGTTCTCACACTGATTGGACCCTTTTTGGGTACTCGCCGGGACAGTTGTTCGAGACTCGGACGGATTCCACCTTTTCCCGGTATTTGCCCGGATTCTACCATTTTCCCGGTTCTCAAACTGATTGGACCCTTTTTGGCTACTCGCTGGCATAGTTTTTCGACACTCGGACGGATTCCTCCTTTTCCCGGTATTGGCCCGGATTCTACCATTTTCCCGGTTCTCACACTGATTGGTCCTTTTTTGGGTACTCGCCGGGACACTTGTTCGAGACTCGGACGGATTATACCTTTTCCCGGTATTGGCCCGGATTCTACCATTTTCCCGGTTCTCACACTGATTAGACCCTTTTTGGCTACTCGCTGGCACAGTTTTTCGAGACTCGGACGGATTCCTCCTTTTCCCGGTATTGGCCCGGATTCTACCATTTTCCCGGTTCTCACACTGATTGGACCTTTTTTGGGTACTCGCCGGGACACTTGTTCGAGACTCGGACGGATTCCACCTTTTCCCGGTATTGGCCCGGATTCTACCATTTTCCCGGTTCTCACACTGATTGGACCCTTTTTGGGTACTCGCCGGGACAGTTTTTCCAGACTCGGACGGATTCCACCTTTTCCCGGTATTGGCCCGGATTCTACCATTTTCCCGGTTCTCACACTGATTGGACCCTTTTTGGGTACTCGCCGGGACAGTTGTTCGAGACTCGGACGGATTCCACCTTTTCCCGGTATTGGCCCGGATTCTACCATTTTCCCGGTTCACACATTGATTGGACCCTTTTTGGGTACTCGCCGGGACAGTTTTTCGAGACTCGGACGGATTCCTCATTTTCCCGGTATTGGCCCGGATTCTACCATTTTCCCGGTTCTCACACTGATTGGACCTTTTTTGGGTACTCGCCGGGACAGTTGTTCGAGACTCGGACGGATTCCACCTTTTCCCGGTATTGGCCCGGATTCTACCATTTTCCCGGTTCTCACACTGATTGGACCCTTTTTGGCTACTCGCTGGCACAGTTTTTCGAGACTCGGACGGATTCCTCCTTTTCCCGGTATTGGCCCGGATTCTACCATTTTCCCGGTTCTCACACTGATTGGACCTTTTTTGGGTACTCGCCGGGACAGTTGTTCGAGACTCGGACGGATTCCACCTTTTCCCGGTATTGGCCCGGATTCTACCATTTTCTCGGTTCTCACACTGATTGGACCCTTTTTGGCTACTCGTTGGCACAGTTTTTCGAGACTCGGACGGATTCCTCCTTTTCCCGGTATTGGCCCGGATTCTACCATTTTCCCGGTTCTCGCACTGATTGGACCTTTTTTGGGTACTCGCCGGGACAGTTGTTCGAGACTCGGACGGATTCCACCTTTTCCCGGTATTGGCCCGGATTCTACCATTTTCCCGGTTCTCACACTGATTAGACCCTTTTTGGCTACTCGCTGGCACAGTTTTTCGAGACTCGGACGGATTCCTCCTTTTCCCGGTATTGGCCCGGATTCTACCATTTTCCCGGTTCTCACACTGATTGGACCTTTTTTGGGTACTCGCCGGGACAGTTGTTCGAGACTCGGACGGATTCCACCTTTTCCCGGTATTGGCCCGGATTCTACCATTTTCCCGGTTCACACACTGATTGGACCCTTTTTGGGTACTCGCCGGGACAGTTTTTCGAGACTCGGACGGATTCCTCATTTTCCCGGTATTGGCCCGGATTCTACCATTTTCCCGGTTCTCACACTGATTGGACCTTTTTTGGGTACTCGCCGTTACAGTTGTTCGAGACTCGGACGGATTCCACCTTTTCCCGGTATTTGCCCCGATTCTACCATTTTCCCGGTTCTCAAACTGATTGGACCCTTTTTGGCTACTCGCTGGCATAGTTTTTCGACACTCGGACGGATTCCTCCTTTTCCCGGTATTGGCCCGGATTCTACCATTTTCCCGGTTCTCACACTGATTGGTCCTTTTTTGGGTACTCGCCGGGACACTTGTTCGAGACTCGGACGGATTCCACCTTTTCCCGGTATTGGCCCGGATTCTACCATTTTCCCGGTTCTCACACTGATTAGACCCTTTTTGGCTACTCGCTGGCACAGTTTTTCGAGACTCGGACGGATTCCTCCTTTTCCCGGTATTGGCCCGGATTCTACCATTTTCCCGGTTCTCACACTGATTGGACCTTTTTTGGGTACTCGCCGGGACACTTGTTCGAGACTCGGACGGATTCCACCTTTTCCCGGTATTGGCCCGGATTCTACCATTTTCCCGGTTCTCACACTGATTGGACCCTTTTTGGGTACTCGCCGGGACAGTTTTTCGAGACTCGGACGGATTCCACCTTTTCCCGGTATTGGCCCGGATTCTACCATTTTCCCGGTTCTCACACTGATTGGACCTTTTTTGGGTACTCGCCGGGACAGTTGTTCGAGACTCGGACGGATTCCACCTTTTCCCGGTATTGGCCCGGATTCTTCCATTTTCCCGGTTCACACACTGATTGGACCCTTTTTGGGTACTCGCCGGGACAGTTTTTCGAGACTCGGACGGATTCCTCATTTTCCCGGTATTGGCCCGGATTCTACCATTTTCCCGGTTCTCACACTGATTGGACCTTTTTTGGGTACTCGCCGTTACAGTTGTTCGAGACTCGGACGGATTCCACCTTTTCCCGGTATTTGCCCGGATTCTACCATTTTCCCGGTTCTCAAACTGATTGGACCCTTTTTGGCTACTCGCTGGCATAGTTTTTCGACACTCGGACGGATTCCTCCTTTTCCCGGTATTGGCCCGGATTCTACCATTTTCCCGGTTCTCACACTGATTGGTCCTTTTTTGGGTACTCGCCGGGACACTTGTTCGAGACTCGGACGGATTCCACCTTTTCCCGGTATTGGCCCGGATTCTACCATTTTCCCGGTTCTCACACTGATTAGACCCTTTTTGGCTACTCGCTGGCACAGTTTTTCGAGACTCGGACGGATTCCTCCTTTTCCCGGTATTGGCCCGGATTCTACCATTTTCCCGGTTCTCACACTGATTGGACCTTTTTTGGGTACTCGCCGGGACACTTGTTCGAGACTCGGACGGATTCCACCTTTTCCCGGTATTGGCCCGGATTCTACCATTTTCCCGGTTCTCACACTGATTGGACCCTTTTTGGGTACTCGCCGGGACAGTTTTTCCAGACTCGGACGGATTCCACCTTTTCCCGGTATTGGCCCGGATTCTACCATTTTCCCGGTTCTCACACTGATTGGACCCTTTTTGGGTACTCGCCGGGACAGTTTTTCGAGAGTCCGACGGATTCTACCTTTTCCCCGTATTGGGCCGGATTCTACCATTTTCCCGGTTCTCACACTGATTGGACCCTTTTTGGGTACTCGCCGGGACAGTTGTTCGAGACTCGGACGGATTCCACCTTTTCCCGGTATTGGCCCGGATTCTACCATTTTCTCGGTTCTCACACTGATTGGACCCTTTTTGGCTACTCGTTGGCACAGTTTTTCGAGACTCGGACGGATTCCTCCTTTTCCCGGTATTGGCCCGGATTCTACCATTTTCCCGGTTCTCGCACTGATTGGACCTTTTTTGGGTACTCGCCGGGACAGTTGTTCGAGACTCGGACGGATTCCACCTTTTCCCGGTATTGGCCCGGATTCTACCATTTTCCCGGTTCTCACACTGATTAGACCCTTTTTGGCTACTCGCTGGCACAGTTTTTCGAGACTCGGACGGATTCCTCCTTTTCCCGGTATTGGCCCGGATTCTACCATTTTCCCGGTTCTCACACTGATTGGACCTTTTTTGGGTACTCGCCGGGACAGTTGTTCGAGACTCGGACGGATTCCACCTTTTCCCGGTATTGGCCCGGATTCTACCATTTTCCCGGTTCACACACTGATTGGACCCTTTTTGGGTACTCGCCGGGACAGTTTTTCGAGACTCGGACGGATTCCTCATTTTCCCGGTATTGGCCCGGATTCTACCATTTTCCCGGTTCTCACACTGATTGGTCCTTTTTTGGGTACTCGCAGGGACACTTGTTCGAGACTCGGACGGATTCCACCTTTTCCCGGTATTGGCCCGGATTCTACCATTTTCCCGGTTCTCACACTGATTGGACCCTTTTTGGGTAATCGCCGGGACAGTTTTTCGAGACTCGGACGGATTCCTCCTTTTCCCGGTATTGGCCCGGATTCTACCATTTTCCCGGTTCTCACACTGATTGGACCCTTTTTGGGTACTCGCCGGGACAGTTTTTCGAGACTCGGACGGATTCCTCCTTTTCCCGGTATTGGCCCGGATTCTACCATTTTCCCGGTTCTCACACTGATTGGACCTTTTTTGGGTACTCGCCGGGACACTTGTTCGAGACTCGGACGGATTCCACCTTTTCCCGGTATTGGCCCGGATTCTACCATTTTCCCGGTTCTCACACTGATTGGACCCTTTTTGGGTACTCGCCGGGACAGTTTTTCCAGACTCGGACGGATTCCACCTTTTCCCGGTATTGGCCCGGATTCTACCATTTTCCCGGTTCTCACACTGATTGGACCTTTTTTGGGTACTCGCCGGGACAGTTGTTCGAGACTCGGACGGATTCCACCTTTTCCCGGTATTGGCCCGGATTCTACCATTTTCCCGGTTCACACACTGATTGGACCCTTTTTGGGTACTCGCCGGGACAGTTTTTCGAGACTCGGACGGATTCCTCATTTTCCCGGTATTGGCCCGGATTCTACCATTTTCCCGGTTCTCACACTGATTGGACCTTTTTTGGGTACTCGCCGTTACAGTTGTTCGAGACTCGGACGGATTCCACCTTTTCCCGGTATTTGCCCGGATTCTACCATTTTCCCGGTTCTCAAACTGATTGGACCCTTTTTGGCTACTCGCTGGCATAGTTTTTCGACACTCGGACGGATTCCTCCTTTTCCCGGTATTGGCCCGGATTCTACCATTTTCCCGGTTCTCACACTGATTGGTCCTTTTTTGGGTACTCGCCGGGACACTTGTTCGAGACTCGGACGGATTCCACCTTTTCCCGGTATTGGCCCGGATTCTACCATTTTCCCGGTTCTCACACTGATTAGACCCTTTTTGGCTACTCGCTGGCACAGTTTTTCGAGACTCGGACGGATTCCTCCTTTTCCCGGTATTGGCCCGGATTCTACCATTTTCCCGGTTCTCACACTGATTGGACCTTTTTTGGGTACTCGCCGGGACAGTTGTTCGAGACTCGGACGGATTCCACCTTTTCCCGGTATTGGCCCGGATTCTACCATTTTCCCGGTTCTCACACTGATTAGACCCTTTTTGGCTACTCGCTGGCACAGTTTTTCGAGACTCGGACGGATTCCTCCTTTTCCCGGTATTGGCCCGGATTCTACCATTTTCCCGGTTCTCACACTGATTGGACCTTTTTTGGGTACTCGCCGGGACAGTTGTTCGAGACTCGGACGGATTCCACCTTTTCCCGGTATTGGCCCGGATTCTACCATTTTCCCGGTTCACACACTGATTGGACCCTTTTTGGGTACTCGCCGGGACAGTTTTTCGAGACTCGGACGGATTCCTCATTTTCCCGGTATTGGCCCGGATTCTACCATTTTCCCGGTTCTCACACTGATTGGACCTTTTTTGGGTACTCGCCGTTACAGTTGTTCGAGACTCGGACGGATTCCACCTTTTCCCGGTATTGGCCCGGATTCTACCATTTTCCCGGTTCTCACACTGATTAGACCCTTTTTGGCTACTCGCTGGCACAGTTTTTCGAGACTCGGACGGATTCCTCCTTTTCCCGGTATTGGCCCGGATTCTACCATTTTCCCGGTTCTCACACTGATTGGACCTTTTTTGGGTACTCGCCGGGACAGTTGTTCGAGACTCGGACGGATTCCACCTTTTCCCGGTATTGGCCCGGATTCTACCATTTTCCCGGTTCTCACACTGATTGGACCCTTTTTGGCTACTCGCTGGCACAGTTTTTCGAGACTCGGACGGATTCCTCCTTTTCCCGGTATTGGCCCGGATTCTACCATTTTCCCGGTTCTCACACTGATTGGACCTTTTTTGGGTACTCGCCGGGACAGTTGTTCGAGACTCGGACGGATTCCACCTTTTCCCGGTATTGGCCCGGATTCTACCATTTTCCCGGTTCACACATTGATTGGACCCTTTTTGGGTACTCGCCGGGACAGTTTTTCGAGACTCGGACGGATTCCTCATTTTCCCGGTATTGGCCCGGATTCTACCATTTTCCCGGTTCTCACACTGATTGGACCTTTTTTGGGTACTCGCCGGGACAGTTGTTCGAGACTCGGACGGATTCCACCTTTTCCCGGTATTGGCCCGGATTCTACCATTTTCCCGGTTCTCACACTGATTGGACCCTTTTTGGCTACTCGCTGGCACAGTTTTTCGAGACTCGGACGGATTCCTCCTTTTCCCGGTATTGGCCCGGATTCTACCATTTTCCCGGTTCTCACACTGATTGGACCTTTTTTGGGTACTCGCCGGGACACTTGTTCGAGACTCGGACGGATTCCTCCTTTTCCCGGTATTGGCCCGGATTCTACCATTTTCCCGGTTCTCACACTGATTGGACCCTTTTTGGGTACTCGCCGGGACAGTTGTTCGAGACTCGGACGGATTCCACCTTTTCCCGGTATTTGCCCGGATTCTACCATTTTCCCGGTTCTCAAACTGATTGGACCCTTTTTGGCTACTCGCTGGCATAGTTTTTCGACACTCGGACGGATTCCTCCTTTTCCCGGTATTGGCCCGGATTCTACCATTTTCCCGGTTCTCACACTGATTGGTCCTTTTTTGGGTACTCGCCGGGACACTTGTTCGAGACTCGGACGGATTCCACCTTTTCCCGGTATTGGCCCGGATTCTACCATTTTCCCGGTTCTCACACTGATTAGACCCTTTTTGGCTACTCGCTGGCACAGTTTTTCGAGACTCGGACGGATTCCTCCTTTTCCCGGTATTGGCCCGGATTCTACCATTTTCCCGGTTCTCACACTGATTGGACCTTTTTTGGGTACTCGCCGGGACACTTGTTCGAGACTCGGACGGATTCCACCTTTTCCCGGTATTGGCCCGGATTCTACCATTTTCCCGGTTCTCACACTGATTGGACCCTTTTTGGGTACTCGCCGGGACAGTTTTTCCAGACTCGGACGGATTCCACCTTTTCCCGGTATTGGCCCGGATTCTACCATTTTCCCGGTTCTCACACTGATTGGACCCTTTTTGGGTACTCGCCGGGACAGTTTTTCGAGACTCGGACGGATTCCTCCTTTTCCCGGTATTGGCCCGGATTCTACCATTTTCCCGGTTCTCACACTGATTGGACCCTTTTTGGGTACTCGCCGGGACAGTTGTTCGAGACTCGGACGGATTCCACCTTTTCCCGGTATTTGCCCGGATTCTACCATTTTCCCGGTTCTCAAACTGATTGGACCCTTTTTGGCTACTCGCTGGCATAGTTTTTCGACACTCGGACGGATTCCTCCTTTTCCCGGTATTGGCCCGGATTCTACCATTTTCCCGGTTCTCACACTGATTGGTCCTTTTTTGGGTACTCGCCGGGACATTTGTTCGAGACTCGGACGGATTCCACCTTTTCCCGGTATTGGCCCGGATTCTACCATTTTCCCGGTTCTCACACTGATTAGACCCTTTTTGGCTACTCGCTGGCACAGTTTTTCGAGACTCGGACGGATTCCTCCTTTTCCCGGTATTGGCCCGGATTCTACCATTTTCCCGGTTCTCACACTGATTGGACCTTTTTTGGGTACTCGCCGGGACACTTGTTCGAGACTCGGACGGATTCCACCTTTTCCCGGTATTGGCCCGGATTCTACCATTTTCCCGGTTCTCACACTGATTGGACCCTTTTTGGGTACTCGCCGGGACAGTTTTTCCAGACTCGGACGGATTCCACCTTTTCCCGGTATTGGCCCGGATTCTACCATTTTCCCGGTTCTCACACTGATTGGACCCTTTTTGGGTACTCGCCGGGACAGTTTTTCGAGAGTCCGACGGATTCTACCTTTTCCCCGTATTGGGCCGGATTCTACCATTTTCCCGGTTCTCACACTGATTGGACCCTTTTTGGGTACTCGCCGGGACAGTTGTTCGAGACTCGGACGGATTCCACCTTTTCCCGGTATTGGCCCGGATTCTACCATTTTCCCGGTTCTCACACTGATTAGACCCTTTTTGGCTACTCGCTGGCACAGTTTTTCGAGACTCGGACGGATTCCTCCTTTTCCCGGTATTGGCCCGGATTCTACCATTTTCCCGGTTCTCACACTGATTGGACCTTTTTTGGGTACTCGCCGGGACAGTTGTTCGAGACTCGGACGGATTCCACCTTTTCCCGGTATTGGCCCGGATTCTACCATTTTCTCGGTTCTCACACTGATTGGACCCTTTTTGGCTACTCGTTGGCACAGTTTTTCGAGACTCGGACGGATTCCTCCTTTTCCCGGTATTGGCCCGGATTCTACCATTTTCCCGGTTCTCACACTGATTGGACCTTTTTTGGGTACTCGCCGGGACAGTTGTTCGAGACTCGGACGGATTCCACCTTTTCCCGGTATTGGCCCGGATTCTACCATTTTCCCGGTTCTCACACTGATTAGACCCTTTTTGGCTACTCGCTGGCACAGTTTTTCGAGACTCGGACGGATTCCTCCTTTTCCCGGTATTGGCCCGGATTCTACCATTTTCCCGGTTCTCACACTGATTGGACCTTTTTTGGGTACTCGCCGGGACAGTTGTTCGAGACTCGGACGGATTCCACCTTTTCCCGGTATTGGCCCGGATTCTACCATTTTCCCGGTTCACACACTGATTGGACCCTTTTTGGGTACTCGCCGGGACAGTTTTTCGAGACTCGGACGGATTCCTCATTTTCCCGGTATTAGCCCGGATTCTACCATTTTCCCGGTTCTCACACTGATTGGACCTTTTTTGGGTACTCGCCGTTACAGTTGTTCGAGACTCGGACGGATTCCACCTTTTCCCGGTATTGGCCCGGATTCTACCATTTTCCCGGTTCTCACACTCATTAGACCCTTTTTGGCTACTCGCTGGCACAGTTTTTCGAGACTCGGACGGATTCCTCCTTTTCCCGGTATTGGCCCGGATTCTACCATTTTCCCGGTTCTCACACTGATATGACCTTTTTTGGGTACTCGCCGGGACAGTTGTTCGAGACTCGGACGGATTCCACCTTTTCCCGGTATTGGCCCGGATTCTACCATTTTCCCGGTTCTCACACTGATTGGACCCTTTTTGGCTACTCGCTGGCACAGTTTTTCGAGACTCGGACGGATTCCTCCTTTTCCCGGTATTGGCCCGGATTCTACCATTTTCCCGGTTCTCACACTGATTGGACCTTTTTTGGGTACTCGCCGGGACAGTTGTTCGAGACTCGGACGGATTCCACCTTTTCCCGGTATTGGCCCGGATTCTACCATTTTCCCGGTTCACACATTGATTGGACCCTTTTTGGGTACTCGCCGGGACAGTTTTTCGAGACTCGGACGGATTCCTCATTTTCCCGGTATTGGCCCGGATTCTACCATTTTCCCGGTTCTCACACTGATTGGACCTTTTTTGGGTACTCGCCGGGACAGTTGTTCGAGACTCGGACGGATTCCACCTTTTCCCGGTATTGGCCCGGATTCTACCATTTTCCCGGTTCTCACACTGATTGGACCCTTTTTGGCTACTCGCTGGCACAGTTTTTCGAGACTCGGACGGATTCCTCCTTTTCCCGGTATTGGCCCGGATTCTACCATTTTCCCGGTTCTCACACTGATTGGACCTTTTTTGGGTACTCGCCGGGACACTTGTTCGAGACTCGGACGGATTCCACCTTTTCCCGGTATTGGCCCGGATTCTACCATTTTCCCGGTTCTCACACTGATTGGACCCTTTTTGGGTACTCGCCGGGACAGTTTTTCGAGACTCGGACGGATTCCTCCTTTTCCCGGTATTGGCCCGGATTCTACCATTTTCCCGGTTCTCACACTGATTGGACCCTTTTTGGGTACTCGCCGGGACAGTTTTTCCAGACTCGGACGGATTCCACCTTTTCCCGGTATTGGCCCGGATTCTACCATTTTCCCGGTTCTCACACTGATTGGACCCTTTTTGGGTACTCGCCGGGACAGTTGTTCGAGACTCGGACGGATTCCACCTTTTCCCGGTATTGGCCCGGATTCTACCATTTTCCCGGTTCTCAAACTGATTGGACCCTTTTTGGCTACTCGCTGGCATAGTTTTTCGACACTCGGACGGATTCCTCCTTTTCCCGGTATTGGCCCGGATTCTACCATTTTCCCGGTTCTCACACTGATTGGTCCTTTTTTGGGTACTCGCCGGGACAGTTGTTCGAGACTCGGACGGATTCCACCTTTTCCCGGTATTGGCCCGGATTCTACCATTTTCCCGGTTCACACACTGATTGGACCCTTTTTGGGTACTCGCCGGGACAGTTTTTCGAGACTCGGACGGATTCCTCATTTTCCCGGTATTGGCCCGGATTCTACCATTTTCCCGGTTCTCACACTGATTGGACCTTTTTTGGGTACTCGCCGTTACAGTTGTTCGAGACTCGGACGGATTCCACCTTTTCCCGGTATTGGCCCGGATTCTACCATTTTCCCGGTTCTCACACTGATTAGACCCTTTTTGGCTACTCGCTGGCACAGTTTTTCGAGACTCGGACGGATGCCTCCTTTTCCCGGTATTGGCCCGGATTCTACCATTTTCCCGGTTCTCACACTGATTGGACCTTTTTTGGGTACTCGCCGGGACAGTTGTTCGAGACTCGGACGGATTCCACCTTTTCCCGGTATTGGCCCGGATTCTACCATTTTCCCGGTTCTCACACTGATTAGACCCTTTTTGGCTACTCGCTGGCACAGTTTTTCGAGACTCGGACGGATTCCTCCTTTTCCCGGTATTGGCCCGGATTCTACCATTTTCCCGGTTCTCACACTGATTGGACCCTTTTTGGGTACTCGCCGGGACAGTTTTTCCAGACTCGGACGGATTCCACCTTTTCCCGGTATTGGCCCGGATTCTACCATTTTCCCGGTTCTCACACTGATTGGACCCTTTTTGGGTACTCGCCGGGACAGTTGTTCGAGACTCGGACGGATTCCACCTTTTCCCGGTATTGGCCCGGATTCTACCATTTTCCCGGTTCTCAAACTGATTGGACCCTTTTTGGCTACTCGCTGGCATAGTTTTTCGACACTCGGACGGATTCCTCCTTTTCCCGGTATTGGCCGGATTCTACCATTTTCCCGGTTCTCACACTGATTGGTCCTTTTTTGGGTACTCGCCGGGACACTTGTTCGAGACTCGGACGGATTCCACCTTTTCCCGGTATTGGCCCGGATTCTACCATTTTCCCGGTTCTCACACTGATTAGACCCTTTTTGGCTACTCGCTGGCACAGTTTTTCGAGACTCGGACGGATTCCACCTTTTCTCGGTATTGGCCCGGATTCTACCATTTTCCCGGTTCTCACACTGATTGGACCCTTTTTGGGTACTCGCCGGGACAGTTTTTCGAGACTCGGACGGATTCCTCCTTTTCCCGGTATTGGCCCGGATTCTACCATTTTCCCGGTTCTCACACTGATTGGACCTTTTTTGGGTACTCGCCGGGACACTTGTTCGAGACTCGGACGGATTCCACCTTTTCCCGGTATTGGCCCGGATTCTACCATTTTCCCGGTTCTCACACTGATTGGACCCTTTTTGGGTACTCGCCGGGACAGTTTTTCGAGACTCGGACGGATTCCTCCTTTTCCCGGTATTGGCCCGGATTCTACCATTTTCCCGGTTCTCACACTGATTGGACCTTTTTTGGGTACTCGCCGGGACAGTTGTTCGAGACTCGGACGGATTCCACCTTTTCCCGGTATTGGCCCGGATTCTACCATTTTCTCGGTTCTCACACTGATTGGACCCTTTTTGGCTACTCGCTGGCACAGTTTTTCGAGACTCGGACGGATTCCTCCTTTTCCCGGTATTGGCCCGGATTCTACCATTTTCCCGGTTCTCACACTGATTGGACCTTTTTTGGGTACTCGCCGGGACAGTTGTTCGAGACTCGGACGGATTCCACCTTTTCCCGGTATTGGCCCGGATTCTACCATTTTCCCGGTTCTCACACTGATTAGACCCTTTTTGGCTACTCGCTGGCACAGTTTTTCGAGACTCGGACGGATTCCTCCTTTTCCCGGTATTGGCCCGGATTCTACCATTTTCCCGGTTCTCACACTGATTGGACCTTTTTTGGGTACTCGCCGGGACAGTTGTTCGAGACTCGGACGGATTCCACCTTTTCCCGGTATTGGCCCGGATTCTACCATTTTCCCGGTTCACACACTGATTGGACCCTTTTTGGGTACTCGCCGGGACAGTTTTTCGAGACTCGGACGGATTCCTCATTTTCCCGGTATTGGCCCGGATTCTACCATTTTCCCGGTTCTCACACTGATTGGACCTTTTTTGGGTACTCGCCGTTACAGTTGTTCGAGACTCGGACGGATTCCACCTTTTCCCGGTATTGGCCCGGATTCTACCATTTTCCCGGTTCTCACACTGATTAGACCCTTTTTGGCTACTCGCTGGCACAGTTTTTTGAGACTCGGACGGATTCCTCCTTTTCCCGGTATTGGCCCGGATTCTACCATTTTCCCGGTTCTCACACTGATTGGACCTTTTTTGGGTACTCGCCGGGACAGTTGTTCGAGACTCGGACGGATTCCACCTTTTCCCGGTATTGGCCCGGATTCTACCATTTTCCCGGTTCTCACACTGATTAGACCCTTTTTGGCTACTCGCTGGCACAGTTTTTCGAGACTCGGACGGATTCCTCCTTTTCCCGGTATTGGCCCGGATTCTACCATTTTCCCGGTTCTCACACTGATTGGATCTTTTTTGGGTACTCGCCGGGACAGTTGTTCGAGACTCGGACGGATTCCACCTTTTCCCGGTATTGGCCCGGATTCTACCATTTTCTCGGTTCTCACACTGATTGGACCCTTTTTGGCTACTCGCTGGCACATTTTTTCGAGACTCGGACGGATTCCACCTTTTCCCGGTATTGGCCCGGATTCTACCATTTTCCCGGTTCTCACACTGATTGGACCCTTTTTGGGTACTCGCCGGGACAGTTGTTCGAGACTCGGACGGATTCCTCCTTTTCCCGGTATTGGCCCGGATTCTACCATTTTCCCGGTTCTCACACTGATTGGACCCTTTTTGGGTACTCGCCGGGACAGTTTTTCCAGACTCGGACGGATTCCACCTTTTCCCGGTATTGGCCCGGATTCTACCATTTTCCCGGTTCTCACACTGATTGGACCCTTTTTGGGTACTCGCCGGGACAGTTGTTCGAGACTCGGACGGATTCCACCTTTTCCCGGTATTGGCCCGGATTCTACCATTTTCCCGGTTCTCAAACTGATTGGACCCTTTTTGGCTACTCGCTGGCATAGTTTTTCGACACTCGGACGGATTCCTCCTTTTCCCGGTATTGGCCCGGATTCTACCATTTTCCCGGTTCTCACACTGATTGGTCCTTTTTTGGGTACTCGCCGGGACACTTGTTCGAGACTCGGACGGATTCCACCTTTTCCCGGTATTGGCCCGGATTCTACCATTTTCCCGGTTCTCACACTGATTAGACCCTTTTTGGCTACTCGCTGGCACAGTTGTTCGAGACTCGGACGGATTCCACCTTTTCCCGGTATTGGCCCGGATTCTACCATTTTCTCGGTTCTCACACTGATTGGACCCTTTTTGGCTACTCGCTGGCACAGTTTTTCGAGACTCGGACGGATTCCTCCTTTTCCCGGTATTGGCCCGGATTCTACCATTTTCCCGGTTCTCACACTAATTGGACCCTTTTTGGGTACTCGCCGGGACAGTTTTTCCAGACTCGGACGGATTCCACCTTTTCCCGGTATTGGCCCGGATTCTACCATTTTCCCGGTTCTCACACTGATTGGACCCTTTTTGGGTACTCGCCGGGACAGTTGTTCGAGACTCGGACGGATTCCACCTTTTCCCGGTATTGGCCCGGATTCTACCATTTTCCCGGTTCTCAAACTGATTGGACCCTTTTTGGCTACTCGCTGGCATAGTTTTTCGACACTCGGACGGATTCCTCCTTTTCCCGGTATTGGCCCGGATTCTACCATTTTCCCGTTTCTCACACTGATTGGTCCTTTTTTGGGTACTCGCCGGGACACTTGTTCGAGACTCGGACGGATTCCACCTTTTCCCGGTATTGGCCCGGATTCTACCATTTTCCCGGTTCTCACACTGATTAGACCCTTTTTGGCTACTCGCTGGCACAGTTTTTCGAGACTCGGACGGATTCCACCTTTTCTCGGTATTGGCCCGGATTCTACCATTTTCCCGGTTCTCACACTGATTGGACCCTTTTTGGGTACTCGCCGGGACAGTTTTTCGAGACTCGGACGGATTCCACCTTTTCCCGGTATTGGCCCGGATTCTACCATTTTCCCGGTTCTCACACTGATTGGACCCTTTTTGGGTACTCGCCGGGAGAGTTTTTCGAGACTCGGACGGATTCCTCCTTTTCCCGGTATTGGCCCGGATTCTACCATTTTCCCGGTTCTCACACTGATTGGACCTTTTTTGGGTACTCGCCGGGACACTTGTTCGAGACTCGGACGGATTCCACCTTTTCCCGGTATTGGCCCGGATTCTACCATTTTCCCGGTTCTCACACTGATTGGTCCTTTTTTGGGTACTCGCCGGGACACTTGTTCGAGGCTCGGACGGATTCCACCTTTTCCCGGTATTGGCCCGGATTCTACCATTTTCCCGGTTCTCACACTGATTAGACCCTTTTTGGCTACTCGCTGGCACAGTTGTTCGAGACTCGGACGGATTCCACCTTTTCCCGGTATTGGCCCGGATTCTACCATTTTCCCGGTTCTCACACTGATTGGACCCTTTTTGGCTACTCGCTGGCACAGTTTTTCGAGACTCGGACGGATTCCACCTTTTCCCGGTATTGGCCCGGATTCTACCATTTTCCCGGTTCTCACACTGATTAGACCCTTTTTGGCTACTCGCTGGCACAGTTTTTCGAGACTCGGACGGATTCCTCCTTTTCCCGGTATTGGCCCGGATTCTACCATTTTCCCGGTTCTCACACTGATTGGATCTTTTTTGGGTACTCGCCGGGACAGTTGTTCGAGACTCGGACGGATTCCACCTTTTCCCGGTATTGGCCCGGATTCTACCATTTTCTCGGTTCTCACACTGATTGGACCCTTTTTGGCTACTCGCTGGCACATTTTTTCGAGACTCGGACGGATTCCAACTTTTCCCGGTATTGGCCCGGATTCTACCATTTTCCCGGTTCTCACACTGATTGGACCCTTTTTGGGTACTCGCCGGGACAGTTGTTCGAGACTCGGACGGATTCCTCCTTTTCCCGGTATTGGCCCGGATTCTACCATTTTCCCGGTTCTCACACTGATTGGACCCTTTTTGGGTACTCGCCGGGACAGTTTTTCCAGACTCGGACGGATTCCACCTTTTCCCGGTATTGGCCCGGATTCTACCATTTTCCCGGTTCTCACACTGATTGGACCCTTTTTGGGTACTCGCCGGGACAGTTGTTCGAGACTCGGACGGATTCCACCTTTTCCCGGTATTGGCCCGGATTCTACCATTTTCCCGGTTCTCAAACTGATTGGACCCTTTTTGGCTACTCGCTGGCATAGTTTTTCGACACTCGGACGGATTCCTCCTTTTCCCGGTATTGGCCCGGATTCTACCATTTTCCCGGTTCTCACACTGATTGGTCCTTTTTTGGGTACTCGCCGGGACACTTGTTCGAGACTCGGACGGATTCCACCTTTTCCCGGTATTGGCCCGGATTCTACCATTTTCCCGGTTCTCACACTGATTAGACCCTTTTTGGCTACTCGCTGGCACAGTTGTTCGAGACTCGGACGGATTCCACCTTTTCCCGGTATTGGCCCGGATTCTACCATTTTCTCGGTTCTCACACTGATTGGACCCTTTTTGGCTACTCGCCGGGACAGTTGTTCGAGACTCGGACGGATTCCTCCTTTTCCCGGTATTGGCCCGGATTCTACCATTTTCCCGGTTCTCACACTGATTGGACCCTTTTTGGGTACTCGCCGGGACAGTTTTTCCAGACTCGGACGGATTCCACCTTTTCCCGGTATTGGCCCGGATTCTACCATTTTCCCGGTTCTCACACTGATTGGACCCTTTTTGGGTACTCGCCGGGACAGTTGTTCGAGACTCGGACGGATTCCACCTTTTCCCGGTATTGGCCCGGATTCTACCATTTTCCCGGTTCTCAAACTGATTGGACCCTTTTTGGCTACTCGCTGGCATAGTTTTTCGACACTCGGACGGATTCCTCCTTTTCCCGGTATTGGCCCGGATTCTACCATTTTCCCGGTTCTCACACTGATTGGTCCTTTTTTGGGTACTCGCCGGGACACTTGTTCGAGACTCGGACGGATTCCACCTTTTCCCGGTATTGGCCCGGATTCTACCATTTTCCCGGTTCTCACACTGATTAGACCCTTTTTGGCTACTCGCTGGCACAGTTTTTCGAGAGTCGGACGGATTCCACCTTTTCTCGGTATTGGCCCGGATTCTACCATTTTCCCGGTTCTCACACTGATTGGACCCTTTTTGGGTACTCGCCGGGACAGTTTTTCGAGACTCGGACGGATTCCACCTTTTCCCGGTATTGGCCCGGATTCTACCATTTTCCCGGTTCTCACACTGATTGGACCCTTTTTGGGTACTCGCCGGGACAGTTTTTCGAGACTCGGACGGATTCCTCCTTTTCCCGGTATTGGCCCGGATTCTACCATTTTCCCGGTTCTCACACTGATTGGACCTTTTTTGGGTACTCGCCGGGACACTTGTTCGAGACTCGGACGGATTCCACCTTTTCCCGGTATTGGCCCGGATTCTACCATTTTCCCGGTTCTCACACTGATTAGACCCTTTTTGGCCACTCGCTGGCACAGTTTTTCGAGACTCGGACGGATTCCACCTTTTCCCGGTATTGGCCCGGATTCTACCATTTTCCCGGTTCACACACTGATTGGACCCTTTTTGGGTACTCGCCGGGACAGTTTTTCGAGACTCGGACGGATTCCTCATTTTCCCGGTATTGGCCCGGATTCTAGCATTTTCCCGGTTCTCACACTGATTGGACCTTTTTTGGGTACTCGCCGTTACAGTTGTTCGAGACTCGGACGGATTCCACCTTTTCCCGGTATTGGCCCGGATTCTACCATTTTCCCGGTTCTCACACTGATTAGACCCTTTTTGGCTACTCGCTGGCACAGTTTTTCGAGACTCGGACGGATTCCTCCTTTTCCCGGTATTGGCCCGGATTCTACCATTTTCCCGGTTCTCACACTGATTGGACCTTTTTTGGGTACTCGCCGGGACAGTTGTTCGAGACTCGGACGGATTCCACCTTTTCCCGGTATTGGCCCGGATTCTACCATTTTCCCGGTTCTCACACTGATTGGACCCTTTTTGGGTACTCGCCGGGACAGTTTTTCGAGACTCGGACGGATTCCTCCTTTTCCCGGTATTGGCCCGGATTCTACCATTTTCCCGGTTCTCACACTGATTGGACCCTTTTTGGCTACTCGCTGGCACAGTTTTTCGAGACTCGGACGGATTCCTCCTTTTCCCGGTATTGGCCCGGATTCTACCATTTTCCCGGTTCACACACTGATTGGACCCTTTTTGGGTACTCGCCGGGACAGTTTTTCGAGACTCGGACGGATTCCTCCTTTTCCCGGTATTGGCCCGGATTCTACCATTTTCCCGGTTCTCACACTGATTGGACCTTTTTTGGGTACTCGCCGGGACAGTTGTTCGAGACTCGGACGGATTCCACCTTTTCCCGGTATTGGCCCGGATTCTACCATTTTCCCGGTTCACACACTGATTGGACCCTTTTTGGGTACTCGCCGGGACAGTTTTTCGAGACTCGGACGGATTCCTCATTTTCCCGGTATTGGCCCGGATTCTAGCATTTTCCCGGTTCTCACACTGATTGGACCTTTTTTGGGTACTCGCCGTTACAGTTGTTCGAGACTCGGACGGATTCCACCTTTTCCCGGTATTGGCCCGGATTCTACCATTTTCCCGGTTCTCACACTGATTGGACCCTTTTTGGCTACTCGCTGGCACAGTTTTTCGAGACTCGGACGGATTCCTCCTTTTCCCGGTATTGGCCCGGATTCTACCATTTTCCCGGTTCTCACACTGATTGGACCTTTTTTGGGTACTCGCCGGGACAGTTGTTGGAGACTCGGACGGATTCCACCTTTTCCCGGTATTGGCCCGGATTCTACCATTTTCCCGGTTCTCACACTGATTGGACCCTTTTTGGGTACTCGCCGGGACAGTTTTTCGAGACTCGGACGGATTCCTCCTTTTCCCGGTATTGGCCCGGATTCTACCATTTTCCCGGTTCTCACACTGATTCGACCCTTTTTGGCTACTCGCTGGCACAGTTTTTCGAGACTCGGACGGATTCCTCCTTTTCCCGGTATTGGCCCGGATTCTACCATTTTCCCGGTTCTCACACTGATTGGACCTTTTTTGGGTACTCGCCGGGACAGTTGTTCGAGACTCGGACGGATTCCACCTTTTCCCGGTATTGGCCCGGATTCTACCATTTTCCCGGTTCTCACACTGATTGGACCCTTTTTGGCTACTCGCTGGCACAGTTTTTCGAGACTCGGACGGATTCCTCCTTTTCCCGATATTGGCCCGGATTCTACCATTTTCCCGGTTCTCACACTGATTGGACCTTTTTTGGGTACTCGCCGGGACAGTTGTTCGAGACTCGGACGGATTCCACCTTTTCCCGGTATTGGCCCGGATTCTACCATTTTCCCGGTTCACACACTGATTGGACCCTTTTTGGGTACTCGCCGGGACAGTTTTTCGAGACTCGGACGAATTCCTCATTTTCCCGGTATTGGCCCGGATTCTACCATTTTCCCGGTTCTCACACTGATTGGACCTTTTTTGGGTACTCGCCGTTACAGTTGTTCGAGACTCGGACGGATTCCACCTTTTCCCGGTATTGGCCCGGATTCTACCATTTTCCCGGTTCTCACACTGATTGGACCCTTTTTGGGTACTCGCTGGCACAGTTTTTCGAGACTCGGACGGATTCCACCTTTTCCCGGTATTGGCCCGGATTCTACCATTTTCCCGGTTCTCACACTGATTGGACCCTTTTTGGGTACTCGCCGGGACAGTTTTTCCAGACTCGGACGGATTCCTCCTTTTCCCGGTATTGGCCCGGATTCTACCATTTTCCCGGTTCTCACACTGATTAGACCCTTTTTGGCTACTCGCTGGCACAGTTTTTCGAGACTCGGACGGATTCCTCCTTTTCCCGGTATTGGCCCGGATTCTACCATTTTCCCGGTTCTCACACTGATTGGACCTTTTTTGGGTACTCGCCGGGACAGTTGTTCGAGACTCGGACGGATTCCACCTTTTCCCGGTATTGGCCCGGATTCTACCATTTTCTCGGTTCTCACACTGATTGGACCCTTTTTGGCTACTCGCTGGCACAGTTTTTCGAGACTCGGACGGATTCCTCCTTTTCCCGGTATTGGCCCGGATTCTACCATTTTCCCGGTTCTCACACTGATTGGACCTTTTTTGGGTACTCGCCGGGACAGTTGTTCGAGACTCGGACGGATTCCACCTTTTCCCGGTATTGGCCCGGATTCTACCATTTTCCCGGTTCTCACACTGATTAGACCCTTTTTGGCTACTCGCTGGCACAGTTTTTCGAGACTCGGACGGATTCCTCCTTTTCCCGGTATTGGCCCGGATTCTACCATTTTCCCGGTTCTCACACTGATTGGACCTTTTTTGGGTACTCGCCGGGACAGTTGTTCGAGACTCGGACGGATTCCACCTTTTCCCGGTATTGGCCCGGATTCTACCATTTTCCCGGTTCTCACACTGATTAGACCCTTTTTGGCTACTCGCTGGCACAGTTTTTCGAGACTCGGACGGATTCCTCCTTTTCCCGGTATTGGCCCGGATTCTACCATTTTCCCGGTTCTCACACTGATTGGACCTTTTTTGGGTACTCGCCGGGACAGTTGTTCGAGACTCGGACGGATTCCACCTTTTCCCGGTATTGGCCCGGATTCTACCATTTTCCCGGTTCACACACTGATTGGACCCTTTTTGGGTACTCGCCGGGACAGTTTTTCGAGACTCGGACGGATTCCTCATTTTCCCGGTATTGGCCCGGATTCTAGCATTTTCCCGGTTCTCACACTGATTGGACCTTTTTTGGGTACTCGCCGTTACAGTTGTTCGAGACTCGGACGGATTCCACCTTTTCCCGGTATTGGCCCGGATTCTACCATTTTCCCCTTTCTCACACTGATTGGACCCTTTTTGGGTACTCGTCGGGACAGTTTTTCGATACTCGGACGGATTCTACCTTTTCCCGGTACTGGCCCGGATTGTACCATTTTCTCTATACTCACACTGATTGGACCCTTTTTGGGTACTCGCCGGGACAGTTTTTCGAGACTCGGACGGATTCCTCATTTTCCCGGTATTGGCCCGGATTCTACCATTTTCCCGGTTCTCACACTGATTGGACCTTTTTTGGGTACTCGCCGGGACAGTTGTTCGAGACTCGGACGGATTCCACCTTTTCCCGGTATTGGCCCGGATTCTACTATTTTCTCGGTTCTCACACTGATTGGACCCTTTTTGGCTACTCGCTGGCACAGTTTTTCGAGACTCGGACGGATTCCTCCTTTTCCCGGTATTGGCCCGGATTCTACCATTTTCCCGGTTCTCACACTGATTGGACCTTTTTTGGGTACTCGCCGGGACAGTTGTTCGAGACTCGGACGGATTCCACCTTTTCCCGGTATTGGCCCGGATTCTACCATTTTCCCGGTTCTCACACTGATTAGACCCTTTTTGGCTACTCGCTGGCACAGTTTTTCGAGACTCGGACGGATTCCTCCTTTTCCCGGTATTGGCCCGGATTCTACCATTTTCCCGGTTCTCACACTGATTGGACCTTTTTTGGGTACTCGCCGGGACAGTTGTTCGAGACTCGGACGGATTCCACCTTTTCCCGGTATTGGCCCGGATTCTACCATTTTCCCGGTTCACACACTGATTGGACCCTTTTTGGGTACTCGCCGGGACAGTTTTTCGAGACTCGGACGGATTCCTCATTTTCCCGGTATTGGCCCGGATTCTAGCATTTTCCCGGTTCTCACACTGATTGGACCTTTTTTGGGTACTCGCCGTTACAGTTGTTCGAGACTCGGACGGATTCCACCTTTTCCCGGTATTGGCCCGGATTCTACCATTTTCCCGGTTCACACACTGATTGGACCCTTTTTGGGTACTCGCCGGGACAGTTTTTCGAGACTCGGACGGATTCCTCATTTTCCCGGTATTGGCCCGGATTCTACCATTTTCCCGGTTCTCACACTGATTGGACCTTTTTTGGGTACTCGCCGGGACAGTTGTTCGAGACTCGGACGGATTCCACCTTTTCCCGGTATTGGCCCGGATTCTACTATTTTCTCGGTTCTCACACTGATTGGACCCTTTTTGGCTACTCGCTGGCACAGTTTTTCGAGACTCGGACGGATTCCTCCTTTTCCCGGTATTGGCCCGGATTCTACCATTTTCCCGGTTCTCACACTGATTGGACCTTTTTTGGGTACTCGCCGGGACAGTTGTTCGAGACTCGGACGGATTCCACCTTTTCCCGGTATTGGCCCGGATTCTACCATTTTCCCGGTTCTCACACTGATTAGACCCTTTTTGGCTACTCGCTGGCACAGTTTTTCGAGACTCGGACGGATTCCTCCTTTTCCCGGTATTGGCCCGGATTCTACCATTTTCCCGGTTCTCACACTGATTGGACCTTTTTTGGGTACTCGCCGGGACAGTTGTTCGAGACTCGGACGGATTCCACCTTTTCCCGGTATTGGCCCGGATTCTACCATTTTCCCGGTTCACACACTGATTGGACCCTTTTTGGGTACTCGCCGGGACAGTTTTTCGAGACTCGGACGGATTCCTCATTTTCCCGGTATTGGCCCGGATTCTAGCATTTTCCCGGTTCTCACACTGATTGGACCTTTTTTGGGTACTCGCCGTTACAGTTGTTCGAGACTCGGACGGATTCCACCTTTTCCCGGTATTGGCCCGGATTCTACCATTTTCCCGGTTCTCACACTGATTAGACCCTTTTTGGCTACTCGCTGGCACAGTTTTTCGAGACTCGGACGGATTCCTCCTTTTCCCGGTATTGGCCCGGATTCTACCATTTTCCCGGTTCTCACACTGATTGGACCTTTTTTGGGTACTCGCCGGGACAGTTGTTCGAGACTCGGACGGATTCCACCTTTTCCCGGTATTGGCCCGGATTCTACCATTTTCCCGGTTCTCACACTGATTGGACCCTTTTTGGGTACTCGCTGGCACAGTTTTTCGAGACTCGGACGGATTCCTCCTTTTCCCGGTATTGGCCCGGATTCTACCATTTTCCCGGTTCTCACACTGATTGGACCCTTTTTGGGTACTCGCCGGGACAGTTTTTCGAGACTCGGACGGATTCCTCCTTTTCCCGGTATTGGCCCGGATTCTACCATTTTCCCGGTTCTCACACTGATTCAACCCTTTTTGGCTACTCGCTGGCACAGTTTTTCGAGACTCGGACGGATTCCTCCTTTTCCCGGTATTGGCCCGGATTCTACCATTTTCCCGGTTCTCACACTGATTGGACCTTTTTTGGGTACTCGCCGGGACAGTTGTTCGAGACTCGGACGGATTCCACCTTTTCCCGGTATTGGCCCGGATTCTACCATTTTCCCGGTTCTCACACTGATTGGACCCTTTTTGGCTACTCGCTGGCACAGTTTTTCGAGACTCGGACGGATTCCTCCTTTTCCCGGTATTGGCCCGGATTCTACCATTTTCCCGGTTCTCACACTGATTGGACCTTTTTTGGGTACTCGCCGGGACAGTTGTTCGAGACTCGGACGGATTCCACCTTTTCCCGGTATTGGCCCGGATTCTACCATTTTCCCGGTTCACACACTGATTGGACCCTTTTTGGGTACTCGCCGGGACAGTTTTTCGAGACTCGGACGAATTCCTCATTTTCCCGGTATTGGCCCGGATTCTACCATTTTCCCGGTTCTCACACTGATTGGACCTTTTTTGGGTACTCGCCGTTACAGTTGTTCGAGACTCGGACGGATTCCACCTTTTCCCGGTATTGGCCCGGATTCTACCATTTTCCCGGTTCTCACACTGATTGGACCCTTTTTGGCTACTCGCTGGCACAGTTTTTCGAGACTCGGACGGATTCCACCTTTTCCCGGTATTGGCCCGGATTCTACCATTTTCCCGGTTCTCACACTGATTGGACCCTTTTTGGGTACTCGCCGGGACAGTTTTTCCAGACTCGGACGGATTCCACCTTTTCCCGGTATTGGCCCGGATTCTACCATTTTCCCGGTTCTCACACTGATTGGACCCTTTTTGGCTACTCGCCGGGACAGTTTTTCGAGAGTCCGACGGATTCTACCTTTTCCCCGTATTGGGCCGGATTCTACCATTTTCCCGGTTCTCACACTGATTGGACCCTTTTTGGGTACTCGCCGGGACAGTTGTTCGAGACTCGGACGGATTCCACCTTTTCCCGGTATTGGCCCGGATTCTACCATTTTCCCGGTTCACACACTGATTGGACCCTTTTTGGGTACTCGCCGGGACAGTTTTTCGAGACTCGGACGGATTCCTCATTTTCCCGGTATTGGCCCGGATTCTAGCATTTTCCCGGTTCTCACACTGATTGGACCTTTTTTGGGTACTCGCCGTTACAGTTGTTCGAGACTCGGACGGATTCCACCTTTTCCCGGTATTGGCCCGGATTCTACCATTTTCCCGGTTCACACACTGATTGGACCCTTTTTGGGTACTCGCCGGGACAGTTTTTCGAGACTCGGACGGATTCCTCATTTTCCCGGTATTGGCCCGGATTCTACCATTTTCCCGGTTCTCACACTGATTGGACCTTTTTTGGGTACTCGCCGGGACAGTTGTTCGAGACTCGGACGGATTCCACCTTTTCCCGGTATTGGCCCGGATTCTACCATTTTCTCGGTTCTCACACTGATTGGACCCTTTTTGGCTACTCGCTGGCACAGTTTTTCGAGACTCGGACGGATTCCTCCTTTTCCCGGTATTGGCCCGGATTCTACCATTTTCCCGGTTCTCACACTGATTGGACCTTTTTTGGGTACTCGCCGGGACAGTTGTTCGAGACTCGGACGGATTCCACCTTTTCCCGGTATTGGCCCGGATTCTACCATTTTCCCGGTTCTCACACTGATTAGACCCTTTTTGGCTACTCGCTGGCACAGTTTTTCGAGACTCGGACGGATTCCTCCTTTTCCCGGTATTGGCCCGGATTCTACCATTTTCCCGGTTCTCACACTGATTGGACCCTTTTTGGGTACTCGCCGGGACAGTTTTTCGAGACTCGGACGGATTGCTCCTTTTCCCGGTATTGGCCCGGATTCTACCATTTTCCCGGTTCTCACACTGATTAGACCCTTTTTGGCTACTCGCTGGCACAGTTTTTCGAGACTCGGACGGATTCCTCCTTTTCCCGGTATTGGCCCGGATTCTACCATTTTCCCGGTTCTCACACTGATTGGACCTTTTTTGGGTACTCGCCGGGACAGTTGTTCGAGACTCGGACGGATTCCACCTTTTCCCGGTATTGGCCCGGATTCTACCATTTTCCCGGTTCACACACTGATTGGACCCTTTTTGGGTACTCGCCGGGACAGTTTTTCGAGTCTCGGACGGATTCCTCATTTTCCCGGTATTGGCCCGGATTCTAGCATTTTCCCGGTTCTCACACTGATTGGACCTTTTTTGGGTACTCGCCGTTACAGTTGTTCGAGACTCGGACGGATTCCACCTTTTCCCGGTATTGGCCCGGATTCTACCATTTTCTCGGTTCTCACACTGATTGGACCCTTTTTGGCTACTCGCTGGCACAGTTTTTCGAGACTCGGACGGATTCCTCCTTTTCCCGGTATTGGCCCGGATTCTACCATTTTCCCGGTTCTCACACTGATTGGACCTTTTTTGGGTACTCGCCGGGACAGTTGTTCGAGACTCGGACGGATTCCACCTTTTCCCGGTATTGGCCCGGATTCTACCATTTTCCCGGTTCTCACACTGATTAGACCCTTTTTGGCTACTCGCTGGCACAGTTTTTCGAGACTCGGACGGATTCCTCCTTTTCCCGGTATTGGCCCGGATTCTACCATTTTCCCGGTTCTCACACTGATTGGACCTTTTTTGGGTACTCGCCGGGACAGTTGTTCGAGACTCGGACGGATTCCACCTTTTCCCGGTATTGGCCCGGATTCTACCATTTTCCCGGTTCACACACTGATTGGACCCTTTTTGGGTACTCGCCGGGACAGTTGTTCGAGACTCGGACGGATTCCACCTTTTCCCGGTATTGGCCCGGATTCTACCATTTTCCCGGTTCTCACACTGATTGGACCCTTTTTGGGTACTCGCCGGGACAGTTTTTCGAGACTCGGACGGATTCCTCCTTTTCCCGGTATTGGCCCGGATTCTACCATTTTCCCGGTTCTCACACTGATTAGACCCTTTTTGGCTACTCGCTGGCACAGTTTTTCGAGACTCGGACGGATTCCACCTTTTCCCGGTATTGGCCCGGATTCTACCATTTTCCCGGTTCACACACTGATTGGACCCTTTTTGGGTACTCGCCGGGACAGTTTTTCGAGTCTCGGACGGATTCCTCATTTTCCCGGTATTGGCCCGGATTCTAGCATTTTCCCGGTTCTCACACTGATTGGACCTTTTTTGGGTACTCGCCGTTACAGTTGTTCGAGACTCGGACGGATTCCACCTTTTCCCGGTATTGGCCCGGATTCTACCATTTTCTCGGTTCTCACACTGATTGGACCCTTTTTGGCTACTCGCTGGCACAGTTTTTCGAGACTCGGACGGATTCCTCCTTTTCCCGGTATTGGCCCGGATTCTACCATTTTCCCGGTTCTCACACTGATTGGACCTTTTTTGGGTACTCGCCGGGACAGTTGTTCGAGACTCGGACGGATTCCACCTTTTCCCGGTATTGGCCCGGATTCTACCATTTTCCCGGTTCTCACACTGATTAGACCCTTTTTGGCTACTCGCTGGCACAGTTTTTCGAGACTCGGACGGATTCCTCCTTTTCCCGGTATTGGCCCGGATTCTACCATTTTCCCGGTTCTCACACTGATTGGACCTTTTTTGGGTACTCGCCGGGACAGTTGTTCGAGACTCGGACGGATTCCACCTTTTCCCGGTATTGGCCCGGATTCTACCATTTTCCCGGTTCACACACTGATTGGACCCTTTTTGGGTACTCGCCGGGACAGTTTTTCGAGACTCGGACGGATTCCTCATTTTCCCGGTATTGGCCCGGATTCTAGCATTTTCCCGGTTCTCACACTGATTGGACCTTTTTTGGGTACTCGCCGTTACAGTTGTTCGAGACTCGGACGGATTCCACCTTTTCCCGGTATTGGCCCGGATTCTACCATTTCCCCGGTTCTCACACTGATTAGACCCTTTTTGGCTACTCGCTGGCACAGTTTTTCGAGACTCGGACGGATTCCTCCTTTTCCCGGTATTGGCCCGGATTCTACCATTTTCCCGGTTCTCACACTGATTGGACCTTTTTTGGGTACTCGCCGGGACAGTTGTTCGAGACTCGGACGGATTCCACCTTTTCCCGGTATTGGCCCGGATTCTACCATTTTCCCGGTTCTCACACTGATTGGACCCTTTTTGGGTACTCGCCGGGACAGTTTTTCGAGACTCGGACGGATTCCTCCTTTTCCCGGTATTGGCCCGGATTCTACCATTTTCCCGGTTCTCACACTGATTAGACCCTTTTTGGCTACTCGCTGGCACAGTTTTTCGAGACTCGGACGGATTCCTCCTTTTCCCGGTATTGGCCCGGATTCTACCATTTTCCCGGTTCTCACACTGATTGGACCTTTTTTGGGTACTCGCCGGGACAGTTGTTCGAGACTCGGACGGATTCCACCTTTTCCCGGTATTGGCCCGGATTCTACCATTTTCTCGGTTCTCACACTGATTGGACCCTTTTTGGCTACTCGCTGGCACAGTTTTTCGAGACTCGGACGGATTCCTCCTTTTCCCGGTATTGGCCCGGATTCTACCATTTTCCCGGTTCTCACACTGATTGGACCTTTTTTGGGTACTCGCCGGGACAGTTGTTCGAGACTCGGACGGATTCCACCTTTTCCCGGTATTGGCCCGGATTCTACCATTTTCCCGGTTCTCACACTGATTAAACCCTTTTTGGCTACTCGCTGGCACAGTTTTTCGAGACTCGGACGGATTCCTCCTTTTCCCGGTATTGGCCCGGATTCTACCATTTTCCCGGTTCTCACACTGATTGGACCTTTTTTGGGTACTCGCCGGGACAGTTGTTCGAGACTCGGACGGATTCCACCTTTTCCCGGTATTGGCCCGGATTCTACCATTTTCCCGGTTCTCACACTGATTAGACCCTTTTTGGCTACTCGCTGGCACAGTTTTTCGAGACTCGGACGGATTCCTCCTTTTCCCGGTATTGGCCCGGATTCTACCATTTTCCCGGTTCTCACACTGATTGGACCCTTTTTGGGTACTCGCCGGAACAGTTTTTCGAGACTCGGACGGATTCCTCCTTTTCCCGGTATTGGCCCGGATTCTACCATTTTCCCGGTTCTCACACTGATTAGACCCTTTTTGGCTACTCGCTGGCACAGTTTTTCGAGACTCGGACGGATTCCTCCTTTTCCCGGTATTGGCCCGGATTCTACCATTTTCCCGGTTCTCACACTGATTGGACCTTTTTTGGGTACTCGCCGGGACAGTTGTTCGAGACTCGGACGGATTCCACCTTTTCCCGGTATTGGCCCGGATTCTACCATTTTCTCGGTTCTCACACTGATTGGACCCTTTTTGGCTACTCGCTGGCACAGTTTTTCGAGACTCGGACGGATTCCTCCTTTTCCCGGTATTGGCCCGGATTCTACCATTTTCCCGGTTCTCACACTGATTGGACCTTTTTTGGGTACTCGCCGGGACAGTTGTTCGAGACTCGGACGGATTCCACCTTTTCCCGGTATTGGCCCGGATTCTACCATTTTCCCGGTTCACACACTGATTGGACCCTTTTTGGGTACTCGCCGGGACAGTTTTTCGAGACTCGGACGGATTCCTCATTTTCCCGGTATTGGCCCGGATTCTAGCATTTTCCCGGTTCTCACACTGATTGGACCTTTTTTGGGTACTCGCCGTTACAGTTGTTCGAGACTCGGACGGATTCCACCTTTTCCCGGTATTGGCCCGGATTCTACCATTTTCTCGGTTCTCACACTGATTGGACCCTTTTTGGCTACTCGCTGGCACAGTTTTTCGAGACTCGGACGGATTCCTCCTTTTCCCGGTATTGGCCCGGATTCTACCATTTTCCCGGTTCTCACACTGATTGGACCTTTTTTGGGTACTCGCCGGGACAGTTGTTCGAGACTCGGACGGATTCCACCTTTTCCCGGTATTGGCCCGGATTCTACCATTTTCCCGGTTCACACACTGATTGGACCCTTTTTGGGTACTCGCCGGGACAGTTTTTCGAGACTCGGACGGATTCCTCATTTTCCCGGTATTGGCCCGGATTCTAGCATTTTCCCGGTTCTCACACTGATTGGACCTTTTTTGGGTACTCGCCGTTACAGTTGTTCGAGACTCGGACGGATTCCACCTTTTCCCGGTATTGGCCCGGATTCTACCATTTCCCCGGTTCTCACACTGATTAGACCCTTTTTGGCTACTCGCTGGCACAGTTTTTCGAGACTCGGACGGATTCCTCCTTTTCCCGGTATTGGCCCGGATTCTACCATTTTCCCGGTTCTCACACTGATTGGACCTTTTTTGGGTACTCGCCGGGACAGTTGTTCGAGACTCGGACGGATTCCACCTTTTCCCGGTATTGGCCCGGATTCTACCATTTTCCCGGTTCTCACACTGATTGGACCCTTTTTGGGTACTCGCCGGGACAGTTTTTCGAGACTCGGACGGATTCCTCCTTTTCCCGGTATTGGCCCGGATTCTACCATTTTCCCGGTTCTCACACTGATTAGACCCTTTTTGGCTACTCGCTGGCACAGTTTTTCGAGACTCGGACGGATTCCTCCTTTTCCCGGTATTGGCCCGGATTCTACCATTTTCCCGGTTCTCACACTGATTGGACCTTTTTTGGGTACTCGCCGGGACAGTTGTTCGAGACTCGGACGGATTCCACCTTTTCCCGGTATTGGCCCGGATTCTACCATTTTCTCGGTTCTCACACTGATTGGACCCTTTTTGGCTACTCGCTGGCACAGTTTTTCGAGACTCGGACGGATTCCTCCTTTTCCCGGTATTGGCCCGGATTCTACCATTTTCCCGGTTCTCACACTGATTGGACCTTTTTTGGGTACTCGCCGGGACAGTTGTTCGAGACTCGGACGGATTCCACCTTTTCCCGGTATTGGCCCGGATTCTACCATTTTCCCGGTTCTCACACTGATTAAACCCTTTTTGGCTACTCGCTGGCACAGTTTTTCGAGACTCGGACGGATTCCTCCTTTTCCCGGTATTGGCCCGGATTCTACCATTTTCCCGGTTCTCACACTGATTGGACCTTTTTTGGGTACTCGCCGGGACAGTTGTTCGAGACTCGGACGGATTCCACCTTTTCCCGGTATTGGCCCGGATTCTACCATTTTCCCGGTTCTCACACTGATTAGACCCTTTTTGGCTACTCGCTGGCACAGTTTTTCGAGACTCGGACGGATTCCTCCTTTTCCCGGTATTGGCCCGGATTCTACCATTTTCCCGGTTCTCACACTGATTGGACCCTTTTTGGGTACTCGCCGGGACAGTTTTTCGAGACTCGGACGGATTCCTCCTTTTCCCGGTATTGGCCCGGATTCTACCATTTTCCTGGTTCTCACACTGATTAGACCCTTTTTGGCTACTCGCTGGCACAGTTTTTCGAGACTCGGACGGATTCCTCCTTTTCCCGGTATTGGCCCGGATTCTACCATTTTCCCGGTTCTCACACTGATTGGACCCTTTTTGGGTACTCGCCGGGACAGTTTTTCGAGACTCGGACGGATTCCTCCTTTTCCCGGTATTGGCCCGGATTCTACCATTTTCCCGGTTCTCACACTGATTAGACCCTTTTTGGCTACTCGCTGGCACAGTTTTTCGAGACTCGGACGGATTCCTCCTTTTCCCGGTATTGGCCCGGATTCTACCATTTTCCCGGTTCTCACACTGATTGGACCTTTTTTGGGTACTCGCCGGGACAGTTGTTCGAGACTCGGACGGATTCCACCTTTTCCCGGTATTGGCCCGGATTCTACCATTTTCTCGGTTCTCACACTGATTGGACCCTTTTTGGCTACTCGCTGGCACAGTTTTTCGAGACTCGGACGGATTCCTCCTTTTCCCGGTATTGGCCCGGATTCTACCATTTTCCCGGTTCTCACACTGATTGGACCTTTTTTGGGTACTCGCCGGGACAGTTGTTCGAGACTCGGACGGATTCCACCTTTTCCCGGTATTGGCCCGGATTCTACCATTTTCCCGGTTCACACACTGATTGGACCCTTTTTGGGTACTCGCCGGGACAGTTTTTCGAGACTCGGACGGATTCCTCATTTTCCCGGTATTGGCCCGGATTCTAGCATTTTCCCGGTTCTCACACTGATTGGACCTTTTTTGGGTACTCGCCGTTACAGTTGTTCGAGACTCGGACGGATTCCACCTTTTCCCGGTATTGGCCCGGATTCTACCATTTTCTCGGTTCTCACACTGATTGGACCCTTTTTGGCTACTCGCTGGCACAGTTTTTCGAGACTCGGACGGATTCCTCCTTTTCCCGGTATTGGCCCGGATTCTACCATTTTCCCGGTTCTCACACTGATTGGACCTTTTTTGGGTACTCGCCGGGACAGTTGTTCGAGACTCGGACGGATTCCACCTTTTCCCGGTATTGGCCCGGATTCTACCATTTTCCCGGTTCACACACTGATTGGACCCTTTTTGGGTACTCGCCGGGACAGTTTTTCGAGACTCGGACGGATTCCTCATTTTCCCGGTATTGGCCCGGATTCTAGCATTTTCCCGGTTCTCACACTGATTGGACCTTTTTTGGGTACTCGCCGTTACAGTTGTTCGAGACTCGGACGGATTCCACCTTTTCCCGGTATTGGCCCGGATTCTACCATTTCCCCGGTTCTCACACTGATTAGACCCTTTTTGGCTACTCGCTGGCACAGTTTTTCGAGACTCGGACGGATTCCTCCTTTTCCCGGTATTGGCCCGGATTCTACCATTTTCCCGGTTCTCACACTGATTGGACCTTTTTTGGGTACTCGCCGGGACAGTTGTTCGAGACTCGGACGGATTCCACCTTTTCCCGGTATTGGCCCGGATTCTACCATTTTCCCGGTTCTCACACTGATTGGACCCTTTTTGGGTACTCGCCGGGACAGTTTTTCGAGACTCGGACGGATTCCTCCTTTTCCCGGTATTGGCCCGGATTCTACCATTTTCCCGGTTCTCACACTGATTAGACCCTTTTTGGCTACTCGCTGGCACAGTTTTTCGAGACTCGGACGGATTCCTCCTTTTCCCGGTATTGGCCCGGATTCTACCATTTTCCCGGTTCTCACACTGATTGGACCTTTTTTGGGTACTCGCCGGGACAGTTGTTCGAGACTCGGACGGATTCCACCTTTTCCCGGTATTGGCCCGGATTCTACCATTTTCTCGGTTCTCACACTGATTGGACCCTTTTTGGCTACTCGCTGGCACAGTTTTTCGAGACTCGGACGGATTCCTCCTTTTCCCGGTATTGGCCCGGATTCTACCATTTTCCCGGTTCTCACACTGATTGGACCTTTTTTGGGTACTCGCCGGGACAGTTGTTCGAGACTCGGACGGATTCCACCTTTTCCCGGTATTGGCCCGGATTCTACCATTTTCCCGGTTCTCACACTGATTAAACCCTTTTTGGCTACTCGCTGGCACAGTTTTTCGAGACTCGGACGGATTCCTCCTTTTCCCGGTATTGGCCCGGATTCTACCATTTTCCCGGTTCTCACACTGATTGGACCTTTTTTGGGTACTCGCCGGGACAGTTGTTCGAGACTCGGACGGATTCCACCTTTTCCCGGTATTGGCCCGGATTCTACCATTTTCTCGGTTCTCACACTGATTGGACCCTTTTTGGCTACTCGCTGGCACAGTTTTTCGAGACTCGGACGGATTCCTCCTTTTCCCGGTATTGGCCCGGATTCTACCATTTTCCCGGTTCTCACACTGATTGGACCTTTTTTGGGTACTCGCCGGGACAGTTGTTCGAGACTCGGACGGATTCCACCTTTTCCCGGTATTGGCCCGGATTCTACCATTTTCCCGGTTCTCACACTGATTAAACCCTTTTTGGCTACTCGCTGGCACAGTTTTTCGAGACTCGGACGGATTCCTCCTTTTCCCGGTATTGGCCCGGATTCTACCATTTTCCCGGTTCTCACACTGATTGGACCTTTTTTGGGTACTCGCCGGGACAGTTGTTCGAGACTCGGACGGATTCCACCTTTTCCCGGTATTGGCCCGGATTCTACCATTTTCCCGGTTCTCACACTGATTAGACCCTTTTTGGCTACTCGCTGGCACAGTTTTTCGAGACTCGGACGGATTCCTCCTTTTCCCGGTATTGGCCCGGATTCTACCATTTTCCCGGTTCTCACACTGATTGGACCCTTTTTGGGTACTCGCCGGGACAGTTTTTCGAGACTCGGACGGATTCCTCCTTTTCCCGGTATTGGCCCGGATTCTACCATTTTCCCGGTTCTCACACTGATTAGACCCTTTTTGGCTACTCGCTGGCACAGTTTTTCGAGACTCGGACGGATTCCTCCTTTTCCCGGTATTGGCCCGGATTCTACCATTTTCCCGGTTCTCACACTGATTGGACCCTTTTTGGGTACTCGCCGGGACAGTTTTTCGAGACTCGGACGGATTCCTCCTTTTCCCGGTATTGGCCCGGATTCTACCATTTTCCCGGTTCTCACACTGATTAGACCCTTTTTGGCTACTCGCTGGCACAGTTTTTCGAGACTCGGACGGATTCCTCCTTTTCCCGGTATTGGCCCGGATTCTACCATTTTCCCGGTTCTCACACTGATTGGACCTTTTTTGGGTACTCGCCGGGACAGTTGTTCGAGACTCGGACGGATTCCACCTTTTCCCGGTATTGGCCCGGATTCTACCATTTTCTCGGTTCTCACACTGATTGGACCCTTTTTGGCTACTCGCTGGCACAGTTTTTCGAGACTCGGACGGATTCCTCCTTTTCCCGGTATTGGCCCGGATTCTACCATTTTCCCGGTTCTCACACTGATTGGACCTTTTTTGGGTACTCGCCGGGACAGTTGTTCGAGACTCGGACGGATTCCACCTTTTCCCGGTATTGGCCCGGATTCTACCATTTTCCCGGTTCACACACTGATTGGACCCTTTTTGGGTACTCGCCGGGACAGTTTTTCGAGACTCGGACGGATTCCTCATTTTCCCGGTATTGGCCCGGATTCTAGCATTTTCCCGGTTCTCACACTGATTGGACCTTTTTTGGGTACTCGCCGTTACAGTTGTTCGAGACTCGGACGGATTCCACCTTTTCCCGGTATTGGCCCGGATTCTACCATTTTCTCGGTTCTCACACTGATTGGACCCTTTTTGGCTACTCGCTGGCACAGTTTTTCGAGACTCGGACGGATTCCTCCTTTTCCCGGTATTGGCCCGGATTCTACCATTTTCCCGGTTCTCACACTGATTGGACCTTTTTTGGGTACTCGCCGGGACAGTTGTTCGAGACTCGGACGGATTCCACCTTTTCCCGGTATTGGCCCGGATTCTACCATTTTCCCGGTTCACACACTGATTGGACCCTTTTTGGGTACTCGCCGGGACAGTTTTTCGAGACTCGGACGGATTCCTCATTTTCCCGGTATTGGCCCGGATTCTAGCATTTTCCCGGTTCTCACACTGATTGGACCTTTTTTGGGTACTCGCCGTTACAGTTGTTCGAGACTCGGACGGATTCCACCTTTTCCCGGTATTGGCCCGGATTCTACCATTTCCCCGGTTCTCACACTGATTAGACCCTTTTTGGCTACTCGCTGGCACAGTTTTTCGAGACTCGGACGGATTCCTCCTTTTCCCGGTATTGGCCCGGATTCTACCATTTTCCCGGTTCTCACACTGATTGGACCTTTTTTGGGTACTCGCCGGGACAGTTGTTCGAGACTCGGACGGATTCCACCTTTTCCCGGTATTGGCCCGGATTCTACCATTTTCCCGGTTCTCACACTGATTGGACCCTTTTTGGGTACTCGCCGGGACAGTTTTTCGAGACTCGGACGGATTCCTCCTTTTCCCGGTATTGGCCCGGATTCTACCATTTTCCCGGTTCTCACACTGATTAGACCCTTTTTGGCTACTCGCTGGCACAGTTTTTCGAGACTCGGACGGATTCCTCCTTTTCCCGGTATTGGCCCGGATTCTACCATTTTCCCGGTTCTCACACTGATTGGACCTTTTTTGGGTACTCGCCGGGACAGTTGTTCGAGACTCGGACGGATTCCACCTTTTCCCGGTATTGGCCCGGATTCTACCATTTTCTCGGTTCTCACACTGATTGGACCCTTTTTGGCTACTCGCTGGCACAGTTTTTCGAGACTCGGACGGATTCCTCCTTTTCCCGGTATTGGCCCGGATTCTACCATTTTCCCGGTTCTCACACTGATTGGACCTTTTTTGGGTACTCGCCGGGACAGTTGTTCGAGACTCGGACGGATTCCACCTTTTCCCGGTATTGGCCCGGATTCTACCATTTTCCCGGTTCTCACACTGATTAAACCCTTTTTGGCTACTCGCTGGCACAGTTTTTCGAGACTCGGACGGATTCCTCCTTTTCCCGGTATTGGCCCGGATTCTACCATTTTCCCGGTTCTCACACTGATTGGACCTTTTTTGGGTACTCGCCGGGACAGTTGTTCGAGACTCGGACGGATTCCACCTTTTCCCGGTATTGGCCCGGATTCTACCATTTTCCCGGTTCTCACACTGATTAGACCCTTTTTGGCTACTCGCTGGCACAGTTTTTCGAGACTCGGACGGATTCCTCCTTTTCCCGGTATTGGCCCGGATTCTACCATTTTCCCGGTTCTCACACTGATTGGACCCTTTTTGGGTACTCGCCGGGACAGTTTTTCGAGACTCGGACGGATTCCTCCTTTTCCCGGTATTGGCCCGGATTCTACCATTTTCCCGGTTCTCACACTGATTAGACCCTTTTTGGCTACTCGCTGGCACAGTTTTTCGAGACTCGGACGGATTCCTCCTTTTCCCGGTATTGGCCCGGATTCTACCATTTTCCCGGTTCTCACACTGATTGGACCTTTTTTGGGTACTCGCCGGGACAGTTGTTCGAGACTCGGACGGATTCCACCTTTTCCCGGTATTGGCCCGGATTCTACCATTTTCTCGGTTCTCACACTGATTGGACCCTTTTTGGCTACTCGCTGGCACAGTTTTTCGAGACTCGGACGGATTCCTCCTTTTCCCGGTATTGGCCCGGATTCTACCATTTTCCCGGTTCTCACACTGATTGGACCTTTTTTGGGTACTCGCCGGGACAGTTGTTCGAGACTCGGACGGATTCCACCTTTTCCCGGTATTGGCCCGGATTCTACCATTTTCCCGGTTCACACACTGATTGGACCCTTTTTGGGTACTCGCCGGGACAGTTTTTCGAGACTCGGACGGATTCCTCATTTTCCCGGTATTGGCCCGGATTCTAGCATTTTCCCGGTTCTCACACTGATTGGACCTTTTTTGGGTACTCGCCGTTACAGTTGTTCGAGACTCGGACGGATTCCACCTTTTCCCGGTATTGGCCCGGATTCTACCATTTTCTCGGTTCTCACACTGATTGGACCCTTTTTGGCTACTCGCTGGCACAGTTTTTCGAGACTCGGACGGATTCCTCCTTTTCCCGGTATTGGCCCGGATTCTACCATTTTCCCGGTTCTCACACTGATTGGACCTTTTTTGGGTACTCGCCGGGACAGTTGTTCGAGACTCGGACGGATTCCACCTTTTCCCGGTATTGGCCCGGATTCTACCATTTTCCCGGTTCACACACTGATTGGACCCTTTTTGGGTACTCGCCGGGACAGTTTTTCGAGACTCGGACGGATTCCTCATTTTCCCGGTATTGGCCCGGATTCTAGCATTTTCCCGGTTCTCACACTGATTGGACCTTTTTTGGGTACTCGCCGTTACAGTTGTTCGAGACTCGGACGGATTCCACCTTTTCCCGGTATTGGCCCGGATTCTACCATTTTCCCGGTTCTCACACTGATTAGACCCTTTTTGGCTACTCGCTGGCACAGTTTTTCGAGACTCGGACGGATTCCTCCTTTTCCCGGTATTGGCCCGGATTCTACCATTTTCCCGGTTCTCACACTGATTGGACCTTTTTTGGGTACTCGCCGGGACAGTTGTTCGAGACTCGGACGGATTCCACCTTTTCCCGGTATTGGCCCGGATTCTACCATTTTCCCGGTTCTCACACTGATTGGACCCTTTTTGGGTACTCGCCGGGACAGTTTTTCGAGACTCGGACGGATTCCTCCTTTTCCCGGTATTGGCCCGGATTCTACCATTTTCCCGGTTCTCACACTGATTAGACCCTTTTTGGCTACTCGCTGGCACAGTTTTTCGAGACTCGGACGGATTCCTCCTTTTCCCGGTATTGGCCCGGATTCTACCATTTTCCCGGTTCTCACACTGATTGGACCTTTTTTGGGTACTCGCCGGGACAGTTGTTCGAGACTCGGACGGATTCCACCTTTTCCCGGTATTGGCCCGGATTCTACCATTTTCTCGGTTCTCACACTGATTGGACCCTTTTTGGCTACTCGCTGGCACAGTTTTTCGAGACTCGGACGGATTCCTCCTTTTCCCGGTATTGGCCCGGATTCTACCATTTTCCCGGTTCTCACACTGATTGGACCTTTTTTGGGTACTCGCCGGGACAGTTGTTCGAGACTCGGACGGATTCCACCTTTTCCCGGTATTGGCCCGGATTCTACCATTTTCCCGGTTCTCACACTGATTAAACCCTTTTTGGCTACTCGCTGGCACAGTTTTTCGAGACTCGGACGGATTCCTCCTTTTCCCGGTATTGGCCCGGATTCTACCATTTTCCCGGTTCTCACACTGATTGGACCTTTTTTGGGTACTCGCCGGGACAGTTGTTCGAGACTCGGACGGATTCCACCTTTTCCCGGTATTGGCCCGGATTCTACCATTTTCCCGGTTCTCACACTGATTAGACCCTTTTTGGCTACTCGCTGGCACAGTTTTTCGAGACTCGGACGGATTCCTCCTTTTCCCGGTATTGGCCCGGATTCTACCATTTTCCCGGTTCTCACACTGATTGGACCCTTTTTGGGTACTCGCCGGGACAGTTTTTCGAGACTCGGACGGATTCCTCCTTTTCCCGGTATTGGCCCGGATTCTACCATTTTCCCGGTTCTCACACTGATTAGACCCTTTTTGGCTACTCGCTGGCACAGTTTTTCGAGACTCGGACGGATTCCTCCTTTTCCCGGTATTGGCCCGGATTCTACCATTTTCCCGGTTCTCACACTGATTGGACCTTTTTTGGGTACTCGCCGGGACAGTTGTTCGAGACTCGGACGGATTCCACCTTTTCCCGGTATTGGCCCGGATTCTACCATTTTCTCGGTTCTCACACTGATTGGACCCTTTTTGGCTACTCGCTGGCACAGTTTTTCGAGACTCGGACGGATTCCTCCTTTTCCCGGTATTGGCCCGGATTCTACCATTTTCCCGGTTCTCACACTGATTGGACCTTTTTTGGGTACTCGCCGGGACAGTTGTTCGAGACTCGGACGGATTCCACCTTTTCCCGGTATTGGCCCGGATTCTACCATTTTCCCGGTTCACACACTGATTGGACCCTTTTTGGGTACTCGCCGGGACAGTTTTTCGAGACTCGGACGGATTCCTCATTTTCCCGGTATTGGCCCGGATTCTAGCATTTTCCCGGTTCTCACACTGATTGGACCTTTTTTGGGTACTCGCCGTTACAGTTGTTCGAGACTCGGACGGATTCCACCTTTTCCCGGTATTGGCCCGGATTCTACCATTTTCTCGGTTCTCACACTGATTGGACCCTTTTTGGCTACTCGCTGGCACAGTTTTTCGAGACTCGGACGGATTCCTCCTTTTCCCGGTATTGGCCCGGATTCTACCATTTTCCCGGTTCTCACACTGATTGGACCTTTTTTGGGTACTCGCCGGGACAGTTGTTCGAGACTCGGATGGATTCCACCTTTTCCCGGTATTGGCCCGGATTCTACCATTTTCCCGGTTCACACACTGATTGGACCCTTTTTGGGTACTCGCCGGGACAGTTTTTCGAGTCTCGGACGGATTCCTCATTTTCCCGGTATTGGCCCGGATTCTAGCATTTTCCCGGTTCTCACACTGATTGGACCTTTTTTGGGTACTCGCCGTTACAGTTGTTCAAGACTCGGACGGATTCCACCTTTTCCCGGTATTGGCCCGGATTCTACCATTTTCTCGGTTCTCACACTGATTGGACCCTTTTTGGCTACTCGCTGGCACAGTTTTTCGAGACTCGGACGGATTCCTCCTTTTCCCGGTATTGGCCCGGATTCTACCATTTTCCCGGTTCTCACACTGATTGGACCTTTTTTGGGTACTCGCCGGGACAGTTGTTCGAGACTCGGACGGATTCCACCTTTTCCCGGTATTGGCCCGGATTCTACCATTTTCCCGGTTCTCACACTGATTAGACCATTTTTGGCTACTCGCTGGCACAGTTTTTCGAGACTCGGACGGATTCCTCCTTTTCCCGGTATTGGCCCGGATTCTACCATTTTCCCGGTTCTCACACTGATTGGACCTTTTTTGGGTACTCGCCGGGACAGTTGTTCGAGACTCGGACGGATTCCACCTTTTCCCGGTATTGGCCCGGATTCTACCATTTTCCCGGTTCACACACTGATTGGACCCTTTTTGGGTACTCGCCGGGACAGTTTTTCGAGACTCGGACGGATTCCTCATTTTCCCGGTATTGGCCCGGATTCTAGCATTTTCCCGGTTCTCACACTGATTGGACCTTTTTTGGGTACTCGCCGTTACAGTTGTTCGAGACTCGGACGGATTCCACCTTTTCCCGGTATTGGCCCGGATTCTACCATTTTCTCGGTTCTCACACTGATTGGACCCTTTTTGGCTACTCGCTGGCACAGTTTTTCGAGACTCGGACGGATTCCTCCTTTTCCCGGTATTGGCCCGGATTCTACCATTTTCCCGGTTCTCACACTGATTGGACCTTTTTTGGGTACTCGCCGGGACAGTTGTTCGAGACTCGGATGGATTCCACCTTTTCCCGGTATTGGCCCGGATTCTACCATTTTCCCGGTTCACACACTGATTGGACCCTTTTTGGGTACTCGCCGGGACAGTTTTTCGAGTCTCGGACGGATTCCTCATTTTCCCGGTATTGGCCCGGATTCTAGCATTTTCCCGGTTCTCACACTGATTGGACCTTTTTTGGGTACTCGCCGTTACAGTTGTTCGAGACTCGGACGGATTCCACCTTTTCCCGGTATTGGCCCGGATTCTACCATTTTCTCGGTTCTCACACTGATTGGACCCTTTTTGGCTACTCGCTGGCACAGTTTTTCGAGACTCGGACGGATTCCTCCTTTTCCCGGTATTGGCCCGGATTCTACCATTTTCCCGGTTCTCACACTGATTGGACCTTTTTTGGGTACTCGCCGGGACAGTTGTTCGAGACTCGGACGGATTCCACCTTTTCCCGGTATTGGCCCGGATTCTACCATTTTCCCGGTTCTCACACTGATTAGACCATTTTTGGCTACTCGCTGGCACAGTTTTTCGAGACTCGGACGGATTCCTCCTTTTCCCGGTATTGGCCCGGATTCTACCATTTTCCCGGTTCTCACACTGATTGGACCTTTTTTGGGTACTCGCCGGGACAGTTGTTCGAGACTCGGACGGATTCCACCTTTTCCCGGTATTGGCCCGGATTCTACCATTTTCCCGGTTCACACACTGATTGGACCCTTTTTGGGTACTCGCCGGGACAGTTTTTCGAGACTCGGACGGATTCCTCATTTTCCCGGTATTGGCCCGGATTCTAGCATTTTCCCGGTTCTCACACTGATTGGACCTTTTTTGGGTACTCGCCGTTACAGTTGTTCGAGACTCGGACGGATTCCACCTTTTCCCGGTATTGGCCCGGATTCTACCATTTTCCCGGTTCTCACACTGATTAGACCCTTTTTGGCTACTCGCTGGCACAGTTTTTCGAGACTCGGACGGATTCCTCCTTTTCCCGGTATTGGCCCGGATTCTACCATTTTCCCGGTTCTCACACTGATTGGACCTTTTTTGGGTACTCGCCGGGACAGTTGTTCGAGACTCGGACGGATTCCACCTTTTCCCGGTATTGGCCCGGATTCTACCATTTTCCCGGTTCTCACACTGATTGGACCCTTTTTGGGTACTCGCCGGGACAGTTTTTCGAGACTCGGACGGATTCCTCCTTTTCCCGGTATTGGCCCGGATTCTACCATTTTCCCGGTTCTCACACTGATTAGACCCTTTTTGGCTACTCGCTGGCACAGTTTTTCGAGACTCGGACGGATTCCTCCTTTTCCCGGTATTGGCCCGGATTCTACCATTTTCCCGGTTCTCACACTGATTAGACCTTTTTTGGGTACTCGCCGGGACAGTTGTTCGAGACTCGGACGGATTCCACCTTTTCCCGGTATTGGCCCGGATTCTACCATTTTCTCGGTTCTCACACTGATTGGACCCTTTTTGGCTACTCGCTGGCACAGTTTTTCGAGACTCGGACGGATTCCTCCTTTTCCCGGTATTGGCCCGGATTCTACCATTTTCCCGGTTCTCACACTGATTGGACCTTTTTTGGGTACTCGCCGGGACAGTTGTTCGAGACTCGGACGGATTCCACCTTTTCCCGGTATTGGCCCGGATTCTACCATTTTCCCGGTTCTCACACTGATTAGACCCTTTTTGGCTACTCGCTGGCACAGTTTTTCGAGACTCGGACGGATTCCTCCTTTTCCCGGTATTGGCCCGGATTCTACCATTTTCCCGGTTCTCACACTGATTGGACCCTTTTTGGGTACTCGCCGGGACAGTTTTTCGAGACTCGGACGGATTCCTCCTTTTCCCGGTATTGGCCCGGATTCTACCATTTTCCCGGTTCTCACACTGATTAGACCCTTTTTGGCTACTCGCTAGCACAGTTTTTCGAGACTCGGACGGATTCCTCCTTTTCCCGGTATTGGCCCGGATTCTACCATTTTCCCGGTTCTCACACTGATTGGACCTTTTTTGGGTACTCGCCGGGACAGTTGTTCGAGACTCGGACGGATTCCACCTTTTCCCGGTATTGGCCCGGATTCTACCATTTTCTCGGTTCTCACACTGATTGGACCCTTTTTGGCTACTCGCTGGCACAGTTTTTCGAGACTCGGACGGATTCCTCCTTTTCCCGGTATTGGCCCGGATTCTACCATTTTCCCGGTTCTCACACTGATTGGACCTTTTTTGGGTACTCGCCGGGACAGTTGTTCGAGACTCGGACGGATTCCACCTTTTCCCGGTATTGGCCCGGATTCTACCATTTTCCCGGTTCTCACACTGATTAGACCATTTTTGGCTACTCGCTGGCACAGTTTTTCGAGACTCGGACGGATTCCTCCTTTTCCCGGTATTGGCCCGGATTCTACCATTTTCCCGGTTCTCACACTGATTGGACCTTTTTTGGGTACTCGCCGGGACAGTTGTTCGAGACTCGGACGGATTCCACCTTTTCCCGGTATTGGCCCGGATTCTACCATTTTCCCGGTTCACACACTGATTGGACCCTTTTTGGGTACTCGCCGGGACAGTTTTTCGAGACTCGGACGGATTCCTCCTTTTCCCGGTATTGGCCCGGATTCTACCATTTTCCCGGTTCTCACACTGATTAGACCCTTTTTGGCTACTCGCTGGCACAGTTTTTCGAGACTCGGACGGATTCCTCCTTTTCCCGGTATTGGCCCGGATTCTACCATTTTCCCGGTTCTCACACTGATTAGACCTTTTTTGGGTACTCGCCGGGACAGTTGTTCGAGACTCGGACGGATTCCACCTTTTCCCGGTATTGGCCCGGATTCTACCATTTTCTCGGTTCTCACACTGATTGGACCCTTTTTGGCTACTCGCTGGCACAGTTTTTCGAGACTCGGACGGATTCCTCCTTTTCCCGGTATTGGCCCGGATTCTACCATTTTCCCGGTTCTCACACTGATTGGACCTTTTTTGGGTACTCGCCGGGACAGTTGTTCGAGACTCGGACGGATTCCACCTTTTCCCGGTATTGGCCCGGATTCTACCATTTTCCCGGTTCTCACACTGATTAGACCCTTTTTGGCTACTCGCTGGCACAGTTTTTCGAGACTCGGACGGATTCCTCCTTTTCCCGGTATTGGCCCGGATTCTACCATTTTCCCGGTTCTCACACTGATTGGACCCTTTTTGGGTACTCGCCGGGACAGTTTTTCGAGACTCGGACGGATTCCTCCTTTTCCCGGTATTGGCCCGGATTCTACCATTTTCCCGGTTCTCACACTGATTAGACCCTTTTTGGCTACTCGCTAGCACAGTTTTTCGAGACTCGGACGGATTCCTCCTTTTCCCGGTATTGGCCCGGATTCTACCATTTTCCCGGTTCTCACACTGATTGGACCTTTTTTGGGTACTCGCCGGGACAGTTGTTCGAGACTCGGACGGATTCCACCTTTTCCCGGTATTGGCCCGGATTCTACCATTTTCTCGGTTCTCACACTGATTGGACCCTTTTTGGCTACTCGCTGGCACAGTTTTTCGAGACTCGGACGGATTCCTCCTTTTCCCGGTATTGGCCCGGATTCTACCATTTTCCCGGTTCTCACACTGATTGGACCTTTTTTGGGTACTCGCCGGGACAGTTGATCGAGACTCGGACGGATTCCACCTTTTCCCGGTATTGGCCCGGATTCTACCATTTTCCCGGTTCTCACACTGATTAGACCATTTTTGGCTACTCGCTGGCACAGTTTTTCGAGACTCGGACGGATTCCTCCTTTTCCCGGTATTGGCCCGGATTCTACCATTTTCCCGGTTCTCACACTGATTGGACCTTTTTTGGGTACTCGCCGGGACAGTTGTTCGAGACTCGGACGGATTCCACCTTTTCCCGGTATTGGCCCGGATTCTACCATTTTCCCGGTTCACACACTGATTGGACCCTTTTTGGGTACTCGCCGGGACAGTTTTTCGAGACTCGGACGGATTCCTCATTTTCCCGGTATTGGCCCGGATTCTAGCATTTTCCCGGTTCTCACACTGATTGGACCTTTTTTGGGTACTCGCCGTTACAGTTGTTCGAGACTCGGACGGATTCCACCTTTTCCCGGTATTGGCCCGGATTCTACCATTTTCCCGGTTCTCACACTGATTAGACCCTTTTTGGCTACTCGCTGGCACAGTTTTTCGAGACTCGGACGGATTCCTCCTTTTCCCGGTATTGGCCCGGATTCTACCATTTTCCCGGTTCTCACACTGATTGGACCTTTTTTGGGTACTCGCCGGGACAGTTGTTCGAGACTCGGACGGATTCCACCTTTTCCCGGTATTGGCCCGGATTCTACCATTTTCCCGGTTCTCACACTGATTGGACCCTTTTTGGGTACTCGCCGGGACAGTTTTTCGAGACTCGGACGGATTCCTCCTTTTCCCGGTATTGGCCCGGATTCTACCATTTTCCCGGTTCTCACACTGATTAGACCCTTTTTGGCTACTCGCTGGCACAGTTTTTCGAGACTCGGACGGATTCCTCCTTTTCCCGGTATTGGCCCGGATTCTACCATTTTCCCGGTTCTCACACTGATTGGACCTTTTTTGGGTACTCGCCGGGACAGTTGTTCGAGACTCGGACGGATTCCACCTTTTCCCGGTATTGGCCCGGATTCTACCATTTTCTCGGTTCTCACACTGATTGGACCCTTTTTGGCTACTCGCTGGCACAGTTTTTCGAGACTCGGACGGATTCCTCCTTTTCCCGGTATTGGCCCGGATTCTACCATTTTCCCGGTTCTCACACTGATTGGACCTTTTTTGGGTACTCGCCGGGACAGTTGTTCGAGACTCGGACGGATTCCACCTTTTCCCGGTATTGGCCCGGATTCTACCATTTTCCCGGTTCTCACACTGATTAGACCCTTTTTGGCTACTCGCTGGCACAGTTTTTCGAGACTCGGACGGATTCCTCCTTTTCCCGGTATTGGCCCGGATTCTACCATTTTCCCGGTTCTCACACTGATTGGACCCTTTTTGGGTACTCGCCGGGACAGTTTTTCGAGACTCGGACGGATTCCTCCTTTTCCCGGTATTGGCCCGGATTCTACCATTTTCCCGGTTCTCACACTGATTAGACCCTTTTTGGCTACTCGCTGGCACAGTTTTTCGAGACTCGGACGGATTCCTCCTTTTCCCGGTATTGGCCCGGATTCTACCATTTTCCCGGTTCTCACACTGATTGGACCTTTTTTGGGTACTCGCCGGGACAGTTGTTCGAGACTCGGACGGATTCCACCTTTTCCCGGTATTGGCCCGGATTCTACCATTTTCTCGGTTCTCACACTGATTGGACCCTTTTTGGCTACTCGCTGGCACAGTTTTTCGAGACTCGGACGGATTCCTCCTTTTCCCGGTATTGGCCCGGATTCTACCATTTTCCCGGTTCTCACACTGATTGGACCTTTTTTGGGTACTCGCCGGGACAGTTGTTCGAGACTCGGACGGATTCCACCTTTTCCCGGTATTGGCCCGGATTCTACCATTTTCCCGGTTCTCACACTGATTAGACCCTTTTTGGCTACTCGCTGGCACAGTTTTTCGAGACTCGGACGGATTCCTCCTTTTCCCGGTATTGGCCCGGATCTACCATTTTCCCGGTTCTCACACTGATTGGACCTTTTTTGGGTACTCGCCGGGACAGTTGTTCGAGACTCGGACGGATTCCACCTTTTCCCGGTATTGGCCCGGATTCTACCATTTTCCCGGTTCACACACTGATTGGACCCTTTTTGGGTACTCGCCGGGACAGTTTTTCGAGACTCGGACGGATTCCTCATTTTCCCGGTATTGGCCCGGATTCTAGCATTTTCCCGGTTCTCACACTGATTGGACCTTTTTTGGGTACTCGCCGTTACAGTTGTTCGAGACTCGGACGGATTCCACCTTTTCCCGGTATTGGCCCGGATTCTACCATTTTCTCGGTTCTCACACTGATTGGACCCTTTTTGGCTACTCGCTGGCACAGTTTTTCGAGACTCGGACGGATTCCTCCTTTTCCCGGTATTGGCCCGGATTCTACCATTTTCCCGGTTCTCACACTGATTGGACCTTTTTTGGGTACTCGCCGGGACAGTTGTTCGAGACTCGGACGGATTCCACCTTTTCCCGGTATTGGCCCGGATTCTACCATTTTCCCGGTTCACACACTGATTGGACCCTTTTTGGGTACTCGCCGGGACAGTTTTTCGAGTCTCGGACGGATTCCTCATTTTCCCGGTATTGGCCCGGATTCTAGCATTTTCCCGGTTCTCACACTGATTGGACCTTTTTTGGGTACTCGCCGTTACAGTTGTTCGAGACTCGGACGGATTCCACCTTTTCCCGGTATTGGCCCGGATTCTACCATTTTCTCGGTTCTCACACTGATTGGACCCTTTTTGGCTACTCGCTGGCACAGTTTTTCGAGACTCGGACGGATTCCTCCTTTTCCCGGTATTGGCCCGGATTCTACCATTTTCCCGGTTCTCACACTGATTGGACCTTTTTTGGGTACTCGCCGGGACAGTTGTTCGAGACTCGGACGGATTCCACCTTTTCCCGGTATTGGCCCGGATTCTACCATTTTCCCGGTTCTCACACTGATTAGACCCTTTTTGGCTACTCGCTGGCACAGTTTTTCGAGACTCGGACGGATTCCTCCTTTTCCCGGTATTGGCCCGGATTCTACCATTTTCCCGGTTCTCACACTGATTGGACCTTTTTTGGGTACTCGCCGGGACAGTTGTTCGAGACTCGGACGGATTCCACCTTTTCCCGGTATTGGCCCGGATTCTACCATTTTCCCGGTTCTCACACTGATTGGACCCTTTTTGGGTACTCGCCGGGACAGTTTTTCGAGACTCGGACGGATTCCTCCTTTTCCCGGTATTGGCCCGGATTCTACCATTTTCCCGGTTCTCACACTGATTAGACCCTTTTTGGCTACTCGCTGGCACAGTTTTTCGAGACTCGGACGGATTCCTCCTTTTCCCGGTATTGGCCCGGATTCTACCATTTTCCCGGTTCTCACACTGATTGGACCTTTTTTGGGTACTCGCCGGGACAGTTGTTCGAGACTCGGACGGATTCCACCTTTTCCCGGTATTGGCCCGGATTCTACCATTTTCCCGGTTCTCACACTGATTGGACCCTTTTTGGCTACTCGCTGGCACAGTTTTTCGAGACTCGGACGGATTCCACCTTTTCCCGGTATTGGCCCGGATTCTACCATTTTCCCGGTTCTCACACTGATTGGACCCTTTTTGGGTACTCGCCGGGACAGTTTTTCCAGACTCGGACGGATTCCACCTTTTCCCGGTATTGGCCCGGATTCTACCATTTTCCCGGTTCTCACACTGATTGGACCCTTTTTGGCTACTCGCCGGGACAGTTTTTCGAGAGTCCGACGGATTCTACCTTTTCCCCGTATTGGGCCGGATTCTACCATTTTCCCGGTTCTCACACTGATTGGACCCTTTTTGGGTACTCGCCGGGACAGTTTTTCGAGACTCGGACGGATTCCTCCTTTTCCCGGTATTGGCCCGGATTCTACCATTTTCCCGGTTCTCACACTGATTGGACCTTTTTTGGGTACTCGCCGGGACAGTTGTTCGAGACTCGGACGGATTCCACCTTTTCCCGGTATTGGCCCGGATTCTACCATTTTCCCGGTTCACACACTGATTGGACCCTTTTTGGGTACTCGCCGGGACAGTTTTTCGAGACTCGGACGGATTCCTCATTTTCCCGGTATTGGCCCGGATTCTAGCATTTTCCCGGTTCTCACACTGATTGGACCTTTTTTGGGTACTCGCCGTTACAGTTGTTCGAGACTCGGACGGATTCCACCTTTTCCCGGTATTGGCCCGGATTCTACCATTTTCTCGGTTCTCACACTGATTGGACCCTTTTTGGCTACTCGCTGGCACAGTTTTTCGAGACTCGGACGGATTCCTCCTTTTCCCGGTATTGGCCCGGATTCTACCATTTTCCCGGTTCTCACACTGATTGGACCTTTTTTGGGTACTCGCCGGGACAGTTGTTCGAGACTCGGACGGATTCCACCTTTTCCCGGTATTGGCCCGGATTCTACCATTTTCCCGGTTCTCACACTGATTGGACCCTTTTTGGGTACTCGCCGGGACAGTTTTTCGAGACTCGGACGGATTCCTCCTTTTCCCGGTATTGGCCCGGATTCTACCATTTTCCCGGTTCTCACACTGATTAGACCCTTTTTGGCTACTCGCTGGCACAGTTTTTCGAGACTCGGACGGATTCCTCCTTTTCCCGGTATTGGCCCGGATTCTACCATTTTCCCGGTTCTCACACTGATTGGACCTTTTTTGGGTACTCGCCGGGACAGTTGTTCGAGACTCGGACGGATTCCACCTTTTCCCGGTATTGGCCCGGATTCTACCATTTTCCCGGTTCTCACACTGATTGGACCCTTTTTGGCTACTCGCTGGCACAGTTTTTCGAGACTCGGACGGATTCCACCTTTTCCCGGTATTGGCCCGGATTCTACCATTTTCCCGGTTCTCACACTGATTGGACCCTTTTTGGGTACTCGCCGGGACAGTTTTTCCAGACTCGGACGGATTCCACCTTTTCCCGGTATTGGCCCGGATTCTACCATTTTCCCGGTTCTCACACTGATTGGACCCTTTTTGGCTACTCGCCGGGACAGTTTTTCGAGAGTCCGACGGATTCTACCTTTTCCCCGTATTGGGCCGGATTCTACCATTTTCCCGGTTCTCACACTGATTGGACCTTTTTTGGGTACTCGCCGGGACAGTTGTTCGAGACTCGGACGGATTCCACCTTTTCCCGGTATTGGCCCGGATTCTACCATTTTCTCGGTTCTCACACTGATTGGACCCTTTTTGGCTACTCGCTGGCACAGTTTTTCGAGACTCGGACGGATTCCTCCTTTTCCCGGTATTGGCCCGGATTCTACCATTTTCCCGGTTCTCACACTGATTGGACCTTTTTTGGGTACTCGCCGGGACAGTTGTTCGAGACTCGGACGGATTCCACCTTTTCCCGGTATTGGCCCGGATTCTACCATTTTCCCGGTTCTCACACTGATTAGACCCTTTTTGGCTACTCGCTGGCACAGTTTTTCGAGACTCGGACGGATTCCTCCTTTTCCCGGTATTGGCCCGGATTCTACCATTTTCCCGGTTCTCACACTGATTGGACCTTTTTTGGGTACTCGCCGGGACAGTTGTTCGAGACTCGGACGGATTCCACCTTTTCCCGGTATTGGCCCGGATTCTACCATTTTCCCGGTTCACACACTGATTGGACCCTTTTTGGGTACTCGCCGGGACAGTTTTTCGAGACTCGGACGGATTCCTCATTTTCCCGGTATTGGCCCGGATTCTAGCATTTTCCCGGTTCTCACACTGATTGGACCTTTTTTGGGTACTCGCCGTTACAGTTGTTCGAGACTCGGACGGATTCCACCTTTTCCCGGTATTGGCCCGGATTCTACCATTTTCTCGGTTCTCACACTGATTGGACCCTTTTTGGCTACTCGCTGGCACAGTTTTTCGAGACTCGGACGGATTCCTCCTTTTCCCGGTATTGGCCCGGATTCTACCATTTTCCCGGTTCTCACACTGATTGGACCTTTTTTGGGTACTCGCCGGGACAGTTGTTCGAGACTCGGACGGATTCCACCTTTTCCCGGTATTGGCCCGGATTCTACCATTTTCCCGGTTCACACACTGATTGGACCCTTTTTGGGTACTCGCCGGGACAGTTTTTCGAGTCTCGGACGGATTCCTCATTTTCCCGGTATTGGCCCGGATTCTAGCATTTTCCCGGTTCTCACACTGATTGGACCTTTTTTGGGTACTCGCCGTTACAGTTGTTCGAGACTCGGACGGATTCCACCTTTTCCCGGTATTGGCCCGGATTCTACCATTTTCCCGGTTCTCACACTGATTGGACCCTTTTTGGGTACTCGCCGGGACAGTTTTTCGAGACTCGGACGGATTCCTCCTTTTCCCGGTATTGGCCCGGATTCTACCATTTTCCCGGTTCTCACACTGATTAGACCCTTTTTGGCTACTCGCTGGCACAGTTTTTCGAGACTCGGACGGATTCCTCCTTTTCCCGGTATTGGCCCGGATTCTACCATTTTCCCGGTTCTCACACTGATTGGACCTTTTTTGGGTACTCGCCGGGACAGTTGTTCGAGACTCGGACGGATTCCACCTTTTCCCGGTATTGGCCCGGATTCTACCATTTTCCCGGTTCTCACACTGATTGGACCCTTTTTGGCTACTCGCTGGCACAGTTTTTCGAGACTCGGACGGATTCCACCTTTTCCCGGTATTGGCCCGGATTCTACCATTTTCCCGGTTCTCACACTGATTGGACCCTTTTTGGGTACTCGCCGGGACAGTTTTTCCAGACTCGGACGGATTCCACCTTTTCCCGGTATTGGCCCGGATTCTACCATTTTCCCGGTTCTCACACTGATTGGACCCTTTTTGGCTACTCGCCGGGACAGTTTTTCGAGAGTCCGACGGATTCTACCTTTTCCCCGTATTGGGCCGGATTCTACCATTTTCCCGGTTCTCACACTGATTGGACCCTTTTTGGGTACTCGCCGGGACAGTTTTTCGAGACTCGGACGGATTCCTCCTTTTCCCGGTATTGGCCCGGATTCTACCATTTTCCCGGTTCTCACACTGATTGGACCTTTTTTGGGTACTCGCCGGGACAGTTGTTCGAGACTCGGACGGATTCCACCTTTTCCCGGTATTGGCCCGGATTCTACCATTTTCCCGGTTCACACACTGATTGGACCCTTTTTGGGTACTCGCCGGGACAGTTTTTCGAGACTCGGACGGATTCCTCATTTTCCCGGTATTGGCCCGGATTCTAGCATTTTCCCGGTTCTCACACTGATTGGACCTTTTTTGGGTACTCGCCGTTACAGTTGTTCGAGACTCGGACGGATTCCACCTTTTCCCGGTATTGGCCCGGATTCTACCATTTTCTCGGTTCTCACACTGATTGGACCCTTTTTGGCTACTCGCTGGCACAGTTTTTCGAGACTCGGACGGATTCCTCCTTTTCCCGGTATTGGCCCGGATTCTACCATTTTCCCGGTTCTCACACTGATTGGACCTTTTTTGGGTACTCGCCGGGACAGTTGTTCGAGACTCGGACGGATTCCACCTTTTCCCGGTATTGGCCCGGATTCTACCATTTTCCCGGTTCTCACACTGATTGGACCCTTTTTGGGTACTCGCCGGGACAGTTTTTCGAGACTCGGACGGATTCCTCCTTTTCCCGGTATTGGCCCGGATTCTACCATTTTCCCGGTTCTCACACTGATTAGACCCTTTTTGGCTACTCGCTGGCACAGTTTTTCGAGACTCGGACGGATTCCTCCTTTTCCCGGTATTGGCCCGGATTCTACCATTTTCCCGGTTCTCACACTGATTGGACCTTTTTTGGGTACTCGCCGGGACAGTTGTTCGAGACTCGGACGGATTCCACCTTTTCCCGGTATTGGCCCGGATTCTACCATTTTCCCGGTTCTCACACTGATTGGACCCTTTTTGGCTACTCGCTGGCACAGTTTTTCGAGACTCGGACGGATTCCACCTTTTCCCGGTATTGGCCCGGATTCTACCATTTTCCCGGTTCTCACACTGATTGGACCCTTTTTGGGTACTCGCCGGGACAGTTTTTCCAGACTCGGACGGATTCCACCTTTTCCCGGTATTGGCCCGGATTCTACCATTTTCCCGGTTCTCACACTGATTGGACCCTTTTTGGCTACTCGCCGGGACAGTTTTTCGAGAGTCCGACGGATTCTACCTTTTCCCCGTATTGGGCCGGATTCTACCATTTTCCCGGTTCTCACACTGATTGGACCCTTTTTGGGTACTCGCCGGGACAGTTTTTCGAGACTCGGACGGATTCCACCTTTTCCCGGTATTGGCCCGGATTCTACCATTTTCCCGGTTCTCACACTGATTGGACCCTTTTTGGGTACTCGCCGGGACAGTTTTTCCAGACTCGGACGGATTCCACCTTTTCCCGGTATTGGCCCGGATTCTACCATTTTCCCGGTTCTCACACTGATTGGACCCTTTTTGGCTACTCGCCGGGACAGTTTTTCGAGAGTCCGACGGATTCTACCTTTTCCCCGTATTGGGCCGGATTCTACCATTTTCCCGGTTCTCACACTGATTGGACCCTTTTTGGGTACTCGCCGGGACAGTTTTTCGAGACTCGGACGGATTCCTCCTTTTCCCGGTATTGGCCCGGATTCTACCATTTTCCCGGTTCTCACACTGATTGGACCCTTTTTGGGTACTCGCCGGGACAGTTGTTCGAGACTCGGACGGATTCCACCTTTTCCCGGTATTGGCCCGGCTTCTACCATTTTCCCGGTTCTCACACTGATTGGACCCTTTTTGGCTACTCGCTGGCACAGTTTTTCGAGACTCGGACGGATTCCTCCTTTTCCCGGTATTGGCCCGGATTCTACCATTTTCCCGGTTCTCACACTGATTGGACCTTTTTTGGGTACTCGCCGGGACAGTTGTTCGAGACTCGGACGGATTCCACCTTTTCCCGGTATTGGCCCGGATTCTACCATTTTCCCGGTTCTCACACTGATTGGACCCTTTTTGGGTACTCGCCGGGACAGTTTTTCGAGACTCGGACGGATTCCTCCTTTTCCCGGTATTGGCCCGGATTCTACCATTTTCCCGGTTCTCACACTGATTAGACCCTTTTTGGCTACTCGCTGGCACAGTTTTTCGAGACTCGGACGGATTCCTCCTTTTCCCGGTATTGGCCCGGATTCTACCATTTTCCCGGTTCTCACACTGATTGGACCTTTTTTGGGTACTCGCCGGGACAGTTGTTCGAGACTCGGACGGATTCCACCTTTTCCCGGTATTGGCCCGGATTCTACCATTTTCCCGGTTCTCACACTGATTGGACCCTTTTTGGCTACTCGCTGGCACAGTTTTTCGAGACTCGGACGGATTCCTCCTTTTCCCGGTATTGGCCCGGATTCTACCATTTTCCCGGTTCTCACACTGATTGGACCTTTTTTGGGTACTCGCCGGGACAGTTGTTCGAGACTCGGACGGATTCCACCTTTTCCCGGTATTGGCCCGGATTCTACCATTTTCCCGGTTCACACACTGATTGGACCCTTTTTGGGTACTCGCCGGGACAGTTTTTCGAGACTCGGACGAATTCCTCATTTTCCCGGTATTGGCCCGGATTCTACCATTTTCCCGGTTCTCACACTGATTGGACCTTTTTTGGGTACTCGCCGTTACAGTTGTTCGAGACTCGGACGGATTCCACCTTTTCCCGGTATTGGCCCGGATTCTACCATTTTCCCGGTTCTCACACTGATTGGACCCTTTTTGGCTACTCGCTGGCACAGTTTTTCGAGACTCGGACGGATTCCACCTTTTCCCGGTATTGGCCCGGATTCTACCATTTTCCCGGTTCTCACACTGATTGGACCCTTTTTGGGTACTCGCCGGGACAGTTTTTCCAGACTAGGACGGATTCCACCTTTTCCCGGTATTGGCCCGGATTCTACCATTTTCCCGGTTCTCACACTGATTGGACCCTTTTTGGCTACTCGCCGGGACAGTTTTTCGAGAGTCCGACGGATTCTACCTTTTCCCCGTATTGGGCCGGATTCTACCATTTTCCCGGTTCTCACACTGATTGGACCCTTTTTGGGTACTCGCCGGGACAGTTTTTCGAGACTCGGACGGATTCCTCCTTTTCCCGGTATTGGCCCGGATTCTACCATTTTCCCGGTTCTCACACTGATTGGACCCTTTTTGGGTACTCGCCGGGACAGTTGTTCGAGACTCGGACGGATTCCACCTTTTCCCGGTATTGGCCCGGATTCTACCATTTTCCCGGTTCTCACACTGATTGGACCCTTTTTGGCTACTCGCTGGCACAGTTTTTCGAGACTCGGACGGATTCCTCCTTTTCCCGGTATTGGCCCGGATTCTACCATTTTCCCGGTTCTCACACTGATTGGACCTTTTTTGGGTACTCGCCGGGACAGTTGTTCGAGACTCGGACGGATTCCACCTTTTCCCGGTATTGGCCCGGATTCTACCATTTTCCCGGTTCTCACACTGATTGGACCCTTTTTGGGTACTCGCCGGGACAGTTTTTCGAGACTCGGACGGATTCCCCCTTTTCCCGGTATTGGCCCGGATTCTACCATTTTCCCGGTTCTCACACTGATTAGACCCTTTTTGGCTACTCGCTGGCACAGTTTTTCGAGACTCGGACGGATTCCTCCTTTTCCCGGTATTGGCCCGGATTCTACCATTTTCCCGGTTCTCACACTGATTGGACCTTTTTTGGGTACTCGCCGGGACAGTTGTTCGAGACTCGGACGGATTCCACCTTTTCCCGGTATTGGCCCGGATTCTACCATTTTCCCGGTTCTCACACTGATTGGACCCTTTTTGGCTACTCGCTGGCACAGTTTTTCGAGACTCGGACGGATTCCACCTTTTCCCGGTATTGGCCCGGATTCTACCATTTTCCCGGTTCTCACACTGATTGGACCCTTTTTGGGTACTCGCCGGGACAGTTTTTCCAGACTCGGACGGATTCCACCTTTTCCCGGTATTGGCCCGGATTCTACCATTTTCCCGGTTCTCACACTGATTGGACCCTTTTTGGCTACTCGCCGGGACAGTTTTTCGAGAGTCCGACGGATTCTACCTTTTCCCCGTATTGGGCCGGATTCTACCATTTTCCCGGTTCTCACACTGATTGGACCTTTTTTGGGTACTCGCCGGGACAGTTGTTCGAGACTCGGACGGATTCCACCTTTTCCCGGTATTGGCCCGGATTCTACCATTTTCTCGGTTCTCACACTGATTGGACCCTTTTTGGCTACTCGCTGGCACAGTTTTTCGAGACTCGGACGGATTCCTCCTTTTCCCGGTATTGGCCCGGATTCTACCATTTTCCCGGTTCTCACACTGATTGGACCTTTTTTGGGTACTCGCCGGGACAGTTGTTCGAGACTCGGACGGATTCCACCTTTTCCCGGTATTGGCCCGGATTCTACCATTTTCCCGGTTCTCACACTGATTAGACCCTTTTTGGCTACTCGCTGGCACAGTTTTTCGAGACTCGGACGGATTCCTCCTTTTCCCGGTATTGGCCCGGATTCTACCATTTTCCCGGTTCTCACACTGATTGGACCTTTTTTGGGTACTCGCCGGGACAGTTGTTCGAGACTCGGACGGATTCCACCTTTTCCCGGTATTGGCCCGGATTCTACCATTTTCCCGGTTCACACACTGATTGGACCCTTTTTGGGTACTCGCCGGGACAGTTTTTCGAGACTCGGACGGATTCCTCATTTTCCCGGTATTGGCCCGGATTCTAGCATTTTCCCGGTTCTCACACTGATTGGACCTTTTTTGGGTACTCGCCGTTACAGTTGTTCGAGACTCGGACGGATTCCACCTTTTCCCGGTATTGGCCCGGATTCTACCATTTTCTCGGTTCTCACACTGATTGGACCCTTTTTGGCTACTCGCTGGCACAGTTTTTCGAGACTCGGACGGATTCCTCCTTTTCCCGGTATTGGCCCGGATTCTACCATTTTCCCGGTTCTCACACTGATTGGACCTTTTTTGGGTACTCGCCGGGACAGTTGTTCGAGACTCGGACGGATTCCACCTTTTCCCGGTATTGGCCCGGATTCTACCATTTTCCCGGTTCACACACTGATTGGACCCTTTTTGGGTACTCGCCGGGACAGTTTTTCGAGTCTCGGACGGATTCCTCATTTTCCCGGTATTGGCCCGGATTCTAGCATTTTCCCGGTTCTCACACTGATTGGACCTTTTTTGGGTACTCGCCGTTACAGTTGTTCGAGACTCGGACGGATTCCACCTTTTCCCGGTATTGGCCCGGATTCTACCATTTTCCCGGTTCTCACACTGATTGGACCCTTTTTGGGTACTCGCCGGGACAGTTTTTCGAGACTCGGACGGATTCCTCCTTTTCCCGGTATTGGCCCGGATTCTACCATTTTCCCGGTTCTCACACTGATTAGACCCTTTTTGGCTACTCGCTGGCACAGTTTTTCGAGACTCGGACGGATTCCTCCTTTTCCCGGTATTGGCCCGGATTCTACCATTTTCCCGGTTCTCACACTGATTGGACCTTTTTTGGGTACTCGCCGGGACAGTTGTTCGAGACTCGGACGGATTCCACCTTTTCCCGGTATTGGCCCGGATTCTACCATTTTCCCGGTTCTCACACTGATTGGACCCTTTTTGGCTACTCGCTGGCACAGTTTTTCGAGACTCGGACGGATTCCACCTTTTCCCGGTATTGGCCCGGATTCTACCATTTTCCCGGTTCTCACACTGATTGGACCCTTTTTGGGTACTCGCCGGGACAGTTTTTCCAGACTCGGACGGATTCCACCTTTTCCCGGTATTGGCCCGGATTCTACCATTTTCCCGGTTCTCACACTGATTGGACCCTTTTTGGCTACTCGCCGGGACAGTTTTTCGAGAGTCCGACGGATTCTACCTTTTCCCCGTATTGGGCCGGATTCTACCATTTTCCCGGTTCTCACACTGATTGGACCCTTTTTGGGTACTCGCCGGGACAGTTTTTCGAGACTCGGACGGATTCCTCCTTTTCCCGGTATTGGCCCGGATTCTACCATTTTCCCGGTTCTCACACTGATTGGACCTTTTTTGGGTACTCGCCGGGACAGTTGTTCGAGACTCGGACGGATTCCACCTTTTCCCGGTATTGGCCCGGATTCTACCATTTTCCCGGTTCACACACTGATTGGACCCTTTTTGGGTACTCGCCGGGACAGTTTTTCGAGACTCGGACGGATTCCTCATTTTCCCGGTATTGGCCCGGATTCTAGCATTTTCCCGGTTCTCACACTGATTGGACCTTTTTTGGGTACTCGCCGTTACAGTTGTTCGAGACTCGGACGGATTCCACCTTTTCCCGGTATTGGCCCGGATTCTACCATTTTCTCGGTTCTCACACTGATTGGACCCTTTTTGGCTACTCGCTGGCACAGTTTTTCGAGACTCGGACGGATTCCTCCTTTTCCCGGTATTGGCCCGGATTCTACCATTTTCCCGGTTCTCACACTGATTGGACCTTTTTTGGGTACTCGCCGGGACAGTTGTTCGAGACTCGGACGGATTCCACCTTTTCCCGGTATTGGCCCGGATTCTACCATTTTCCCGGTTCTCACACTGATTGGACCCTTTTTGGGTACTCGCCGGGACAGTTTTTCGAGACTCGGACGGATTCCTCCTTTTCCCGGTATTGGCCCGGATTCTACCATTTTCCCGGTTCTCACACTGATTAGACCCTTTTTGGCTACTCGCTGGCACAGTTTTTCGAGACTCGGACGGATTCCTCCTTTTCCCGGTATTGGCCCGGATTCTACCATTTTCCCGGTTCTCACACTGATTGGACCTTTTTTGGGTACTCGCCGGGACAGTTGTTCGAGACTCGGACGGATTCCACCTTTTCCCGGTATTGGCCCGGATTCTACCATTTTCCCGGTTCTCACACTGATTGGACCCTTTTTGGCTACTCGCTGGCACAGTTTTTCGAGACTCGGACGGATTCCACCTTTTCCCGGTATTGGCCCGGATTCTACCATTTTCCCGGTTCTCACACTGATTGGACCCTTTTTGGGTACTCGCCGGGACAGTTTTTCCAGACTCGGACGGATTCCACCTTTTCCCGGTATTGGCCCGGATTCTACCATTTTCCCGGTTCTCACACTGATTGGACCCTTTTTGGCTACTCGCCGGGACAGTTTTTCGAGAGTCCGACGGATTCTACCTTTTCCCCGTATTGGGCCGGATTCTACCATTTTCCCGGTTCTCACACTGATTGGACCCTTTTTGGGTACTCGCCGGGACAGTTTTTCGAGACTCGGACGGATTCCACCTTTTCCCGGTATTGGCCCGGATTCTACCATTTTCCCGGTTCTCACACTGATTGGACCCTTTTTGGGTACTCGCCGGGACAGTTTTTCCAGACTCGGACGGATTCCACCTTTTCCCGGTATTGGCCCGGATTCTACCATTTTCCCGGTTCTCACACTGATTGGACCCTTTTTGGCTACTCGCCGGGACAGTTTTTCGAGAGTCCGACGGATTCTACCTTTTCCCCGTATTGGGCCGGATTCTACCATTTTCCCGGTTCTCACACTGATTGGACCCTTTTTGGGTACTCGCCGGGACAGTTTTTCGAGACTCGGACGGATTCCTCCTTTTCCCGGTATTGGCCCGGATTCTACCATTTTCCCGGTTCTCACACTGATTGGACCCTTTTTGGGTACTCGCCGGGACAGTTGTTCGAGACTCGGACGGATTCCACCTTTTCCCGGTATTGGCCCGGCTTCTACCATTTTCCCGGTTCTCACACTGATTGGACCCTTTTTGGCTACTCGCTGGCACAGTTTTTCGAGACTCGGACGGATTCCTCCTTTTCCCGGTATTGGCCCGGATTCTACCATTTTCCCGGTTCTCACACTGATTGGACCTTTTTTGGGTACTCGCCGGGACAGTTGTTCGAGACTCGGACGGATTCCACCTTTTCCCGGTATTGGCCCGGATTCTACCATTTTCCCGGTTCTCACACTGATTGGACCCTTTTTGGGTACTCGCCGGGACAGTTTTTCGAGACTCGGACGGATTCCTCCTTTTCCCGGTATTGGCCCGGATTCTACCATTTTCCCGGTTCTCACACTGATTAGACCCTTTTTGGCTACTCGCTGGCACAGTTTTTCGAGACTCGGACGGATTCCTCCTTTTCCCGGTATTGGCCCGGATTCTACCATTTTCCCGGTTCTCACACTGATTGGACCTTTTTTGGGTACTCGCCGGGACAGTTGTTCGAGACTCGGACGGATTCCACCTTTTCCCGGTATTGGCCCGGATTCTACCATTTTCCCGGTTCTCACACTGATTGGACCCTTTTTGGCTACTCGCTGGCACAGTTTTTCGAGACTCGGACGGATTCCTCCTTTTCCCGGTATTGGCCCGGATTCTACCATTTTCCCGGTTCTCACACTGATTGGACCTTTTTTGGGTACTCGCCGGGACAGTTGTTCGAGACTCGGACGGATTCCACCTTTTCCCGGTATTGGCCCGGATTCTACCATTTTCCCGGTTCACACACTGATTGGACCCTTTTTGGGTACTCGCCGGGACAGTTTTTCGAGACTCGGACGAATTCCTCATTTTCCCGGTATTGGCCCGGATTCTACCATTTTCCCGGTTCTCACACTGATTGGACCTTTTTTGGGTACTCGCCGTTACAGTTGTTCGAGACTCGGACGGATTCCACCTTTTCCCGGTATTGGCCCGGATTCTACCATTTTCCCGGTTCTCACACTGATTGGACCCTTTTTGGCTACTCGCTGGCACAGTTTTTCGAGACTCGGACGGATTCCACCTTTTCCCGGTATTGGCCCGGATTCTACCATTTTCCCGGTTCTCACACTGATTGGACCCTTTTTGGGTACTCGCCGGGACAGTTTTTCCAGACTAGGACGGATTCCACCTTTTCCCGGTATTGGCCCGGATTCTACCATTTTCCCGGTTCTCACACTGATTGGACCCTTTTTGGCTACTCGCCGGGACAGTTTTTCGAGAGTCCGACGGATTCTACCTTTTCCCCGTATTGGGCCGGATTCTACCATTTTCCCGGTTCTCACACTGATTGGACCCTTTTTGGGTACTCGCCGGGACAGTTTTTCGAGACTCGGACGGATTCCTCCTTTTCCCGGTATTGGCCCGGATTCTACCATTTTCCCGGTTCTCACACTGATTGGACCCTTTTTGGGTACTCGCCGGGACAGTTGTTCGAGACTCGGACGGATTCCACCTTTTCCCGGTATTGGCCCGGATTCTACCATTTTCCCGGTTCTCACACTGATTGGACCCTTTTTGGCTACTCGCTGGCACAGTTTTTCGAGACTCGGACGGATTCCTCCTTTTCCCGGTATTGGCCCGGATTCTACCATTTTCCCGGTTCTCACACTGATTGGACCTTTTTTGGGTACTCGCCGGGACAGTTGTTCGAGACTCGGACGGATTCCACCTTTTCCCGGTATTGGCCCGGATTCTACCATTTTCCCGGTTCTCACACTGATTGGACCCTTTTTGGGTACTCGCCGGGACAGTTTTTCAAGACTCGGACGGATTCCCCCTTTTCCCGGTATTGGCCCGGATTCTACCATTTTCCCGGTTCTCACACTGATTAGACCCTTTTTGGCTACTCGCTGGCACAGTTTTTCGAGACTCGGACGGATTCCTCCTTTTCCCGGTATTGGCCCGGATTCTACCATTTTCCCGGTTCTCACACTGATTGGACCTTTTTTGGGTACTCGCCGGGACAGTTGTTCGAGACTCGGACGGATTCCACCTTTTCCCGGTATTGGCCCGGATTCTACCATTTTCCCGGTTCTCACACTGATTGGACCCTTTTTGGCTACTCGCTGGCACAGTTTTTCGAGACTCGGACGGATTCCACCTTTTCCCGGTATTGGCCCGGATTCTACCATTTTCCCGGTTCTCACACTGATTGGACCCTTTTTGGGTACTCGCCGGGACAGTTTTTCCAGACTCGGACGGATTCCACCTTTTCCCGGTATTGGCCCGGATTCTACCATTTTCCCGGTTCTCACACTGATTGGACCCTTTTTGGCTACTCGCCGGGACAGTTTTTCGAGAGTCCGACGGATTCTACCTTTTCCCCGTATTGGGCCGGATTCTACCATTTTCCCGGTTCTCACACTGATTGGACCCTTTTTGGGTACTCGCCGGGACAGTTTTTCGAGACTCGGACGGATTCCACCTTTTCCCGGTATTGGCCCGGATTCTACCATTTTCCCGGTTCTCACACTGATTGGACCCTTTTTGGGTACTCGCCGGGACAGTTTTTCCAGACTCGGACGGATTCCACCTTTTCCCGGTATTGGCCCGGATTCTACCATTTTCCCGGTTCTCACACTGATTGGACCCTTTTTGGCTACTCGCCGGGACAGTTTTTCGAGAGTCCGACGGATTCTACCTTTTCCCCGTATTGGGCCGGATTCTACCATTTTCCCGGTTCTCACACTGATTGGACCCTTTTTGGGTACTCGCCGGGACAGTTTTTCGAGACTCGGACGGATTCCTCCTTTTCCCGGTATTGGCCCGGATTCTACCATTTTCCCGGTTCTCACACTGATTGGACCCTTTTTGGGTACTCGCCGGGACAGTTGTTCGAGACTCGGACGGATTCCACCTTTTCCCGGTATTGGCCCGGCTTCTACCATTTTCCCGGTTCTCACACTGATTGGACCCTTTTTGGCTACTCGCTGGCACAGTTTTTCGAGACTCGGACGGATTCCTCCTTTTCCCGGTATTGGCCCGGATTCTACCATTTTCCCGGTTCTCACACTGATTGGACCTTTTTTGGGTACTCGCCGGGACAGTTGTTCGAGACTCGGACGGATTCCACCTTTTCCCGGTATTGGCCCGGATTCTACCATTTTCCCGGTTCTCACACTGATTGGACCCTTTTTGGGTACTCGCCGGGACAGTTTTTCGAGACTCGGACGGATTCCTCCTTTTCCCGGTATTGGCCCGGATTCTACCATTTTCCCGGTTCTCACACTGATTAGACCCTTTTTGGCTACTCGCTGGCACAGTTTTTCGAGACTCGGACGGATTCCTCCTTTTCCCGGTATTGGCCCGGATTCTACCATTTTCCCGGTTCTCACACTGATTGGACCTTTTTTGGGTACTCGCCGGGACAGTTGTTCGAGACTCGGACGGATTCCACCTTTTCCCGGTATTGGCCCGGATTCTACCATTTTCCCGGTTCTCACACTGATTGGACCCTTTTTGGCTACTCGCTGGCACAGTTTTTCGAGACTCGGACGGATTCCTCCTTTTCCCGGTATTGGCCCGGATTCTACCATTTTCCCGGTTCTCACACTGATTGGACCTTTTTTGGGTACTCGCCGGGACAGTTGTTCGAGACTCGGACGGATTCCACCTTTTCCCGGTATTGGCCCGGATTCTACCATTTTCCCGGTTCACACACTGATTGGACCCTTTTTGGGTACTCGCCGGGACAGTTTTTCGAGACTCGGACGAATTCCTCATTTTCCCGGTATTGGCCCGGATTCTACCATTTTCCCGGTTCTCACACTGATTGGACCTTTTTTGGGTACTCGCCGTTACAGTTGTTCGAGACTCGGACGGATTCCACCTTTTCCCGGTATTGGCCCGGATTCTACCATTTTCCCGGTTCTCACACTGATTGGACCCTTTTTGGCTACTCGCTGGCACAGTTTTTCGAGACTCGGACGGATTCCACCTTTTCCCGGTATTGGCCCGGATTCTACCATTTTCCCGGTTCTCACACTGATTGGACCCTTTTTGGGTACTCGCCGGGACAGTTTTTCCAGACTAGGACGGATTCCACCTTTTCCCGGTATTGGCCCGGATTCTACCATTTTCCCGGTTCTCACACTGATTGGACCCTTTTTGGCTACTCGCCGGGACAGTTTTTCGAGAGTCCGACGGATTCTACCTTTTCCCCGTATTGGGCCGGATTCTACCATTTTCCCGGTTCTCACACTGATTGGACCCTTTTTGGGTACTCGCCGGGACAGTTTTTCGAGACTCGGACGGATTCCTCCTTTTCCCGGTATTGGCCCGGATTCTACCATTTTCCCGGTTCTCACACTGATTGGACCCTTTTTGGGTACTCGCCGGGACAGTTGTTCGAGACTCGGACGGATTCCACCTTTTCCCGGTATTGGCCCGGATTCTACCATTTTCCCGGTTCTCACACTGATTGGACCCTTTTTGGCTACTCGCTGGCACAGTTTTTCGAGACTCGGACGGATTCCTCCTTTTCCCGGTATTGGCCCGGATTCTACCATTTTCCCGGTTCTCACACTGATTGGACCTTTTTTGGGTACTCGCCGGGACAGTTGTTCGAGACTCGGACGGATTCCACCTTTTCCCGGTATTGGCCCGGATTCTACCATTTTCCCGGTTCTCACACTGATTGGACCCTTTTTGGGTACTCGCCGGGACAGTTTTTCGAGACTCGGACGGATTCCCCCTTTTCCCGGTATTGGCCCGGATTCTACCATTTTCCCGGTTCTCACACTGATTAGACCCTTTTTGGCTACTCGCTGGCACAGTTTTTCGAGACTCGGACGGATTCCTCCTTTTCCCGGTATTGGCCCGGATTCTACCATTTTCCCGGTTCTCACACTGATTGGACCTTTTTTGGGTACTCGCCGGGACAGTTGTTCGAGACTCGGACGGATTCCACCTTTTCCCGGTATTGGCCCGGATTCTACCATTTTCCCGGTTCTCACACTGATTGGACCCTTTTTGGGTACTCGCCGGGACAGTTTTTCGAGACTCGGACGGATTCCCCCTTTTCCCGGTATTGGCCCGGATTCTACCATTTTCCCGGTTCTCACACTGATTAGACCCTTTTTGGCTACTCGCTGGCACAGTTTTTCGAGACTCGGACGGATTCCTCCTTTTCCCGGTATTGGCCCGGATTCTACCATTTTCCCGGTTCTCACACTGATTGGACCTTTTTTGGGTACTCGCCGGGACAGTTGTTCGAGACTCGGACGGATTCCACCTTTTCCCGGTATTGGCCCGGATTCTACCATTTTCCCGGTTCTCACACTGATTGGACCCTTTTTGGCTACTCGCTGGCACAGTTTTTCGAGACTCGGACGGATTCCTCCTTTTCCCGGTATTGGCCCGGATTCTACCATTTTCCCGGTTCTCACACTGATTGGACCTTTTTTGGGTACTCGCCGGGACAGTTGTTCGAGACTCGGACGGATTCCACCTTTTCCCGGTATTGGCCCGGATTCTACCATTTTCCCGGTTCACACACTGATTGGACCCTTTTTGGGTACTCGCCGGGACAGTTTTTCGAGACTCGGACGAATTCCTCATTTTCCCGGTATTGGCCCGGATTCTACCATTTTCCCGGTTCTCACACTGATTGGACCTTTTTTGGGTACTCGCCGGGACAGTTGTTCGAGACTCGGACGGATTCCACCTTTTCCCGGTATTGGCCCGGATTCTACCATTTTCCCGGTTCACACACTGATTGGACCCTTTTTGGGTACTCGCCGGGACAGTTTTTCGAGACTCGGACGGATTCCTCATTTTCCCGGTATTGGCCCGGATTCTAGCATTTTCCCGGTTCTCACACTGATTGGACCTTTTTTGGGTACTCGCCGTTACAGTTGTTCGAGACTCGGACGGATTCCACCTTTTCCCGGTATTGGCCCGGATTCTACCATTTTCCCGGTTCTCACACTGATTGGACCCTTTTTGGCTACTCGCTGGCACAGTTTTTCGAGACTCGGACGGATTCCTCCTTTTCCCGGTATTGGCCCGGATTCTACCATTTTCCCGGTTCTCACACTGATTGGACCTTTTTTGGGTACTCGCCGGGACAGTTGTTCGAGACTCGGACGGATTCCACCTTTTCCCGGTATTGGCCCGGATTCTACCATTTTCCCGGTTCTCACACTGATTGGACCCTTTTTGGCTACTCGCTGGCATAGTTTTTCGAGACTCGGACGGATTCCTCCTTTTCCCGGTATTGGCCCGGATTCTACCATTTTCCCGGTTCTCACACTGATTGGACCTTTTTTGGGTACTCGCCGGGACAGTTGTTCGAGACTCGGACGGATTCCACCTTTTCCCGGTATTGGCCCGGATTCTACCATTTTCCCGGTTCTCACACTGATTAGACCCTTTTTGGCTACTCGCTGGCACAGTTTTTCGAGACTCGGACGGATTCCTCATTTTCCCGGTATTGGCCCGGATTCTACCATTTTCCCGGTTCTCACACTGATTGGACCTTTTTTGGGTACTCGCCGGGACAGTTGTTCGAGACTCGGACGGATTCCACCTTTTCCCGGTATTGGCCCGGATTCTACCATTTTCTCGGTTCTCACACTGATTGGACCCTTTTTGGCTACTCGCTGGCACAGTTTTTCGAGACTCGGACGGATTCCTCCTTTTCCCGGTATTGGCCCGGATTCTACCATTTTCCCGGTTCTCACACTGATTGGACCTTTTTTGGGTACTCGCCGGGACAGTTGTTCGAGACTCGGACGGATTCCACCTTTTCCCGGTATTGGCCCGGATTCTACCATTTTCCCGGTTCTCACACTGATTAGACCCTTTTTGGCTACTCGCTGGCACAGTTTTTCGAGACTCGGACGGATTCCTCCTTTTCCCGGTATTGGCCCGGATTCTACCATTTTCCCGGTTCTCACACTGATTGGACCTTTTTTGGGTACTCGCCGGGACAGTTGTTCGAGACTCGGACGGATTCCACCTTTTCCCGGTATTGGCCCGGATTCTACCATTTTCCCGGTTCACACACTGATTGGACCCTTTTTGGGTACTCGCCGGGACAGTTTTTCGAGACTCGGACGGATTCCTCATTTTCCCGGTATTGGCCCGGATTCTAGCATTTTCCCGGTTCTCACACTGATTGGACCTTTTTTGGGTACTCGCCGTTACAGTTGTTCGAGACTCGGACGGATTCCACCTTTTCCCGGTATTGGCCCGGATTCTACCATTTTCCCGGTTCTCACACTGATTCGACCCTTTTTGGCTACTCGCTGGCACAGTTTTTCGAGACTCGGACGGATTCCTCCTTTTCCCGGTATTGGCCCGGATTCTACCATTTTCCCGGTTCTCACACTGATTGGACCTTTTTTGGGTACTCGCCGGGACAGTTGTTCGAGACTCGGACGGATTCCACCTTTTCCCGGTATTGGCCCGGATTCTACCATTTTCCCGGTTCTCACACTGATTGGACCCTTTTTGGGTACTCGCCGGGACAGTTTTTCGAGACTCGGACGGATTCCTCCTTTTCCCGGTATTGGCCCGGATTCTACCATTTTCCCGGTTCTCACACTGATTAGACCCTTTTTGGCTACTCGCTGGCACAGTTTTTCGAGACTCGGACGGATTCCTCCTTTTCCCGGTATTGGCCCGGATTCTACCATTTTCCCGGTTCTCACACTGATTGGACCTTTTTTGGGTACTCGCCGGGACAGTTGTTCGAGACTCGGACGGATTCCACCTTTTCCCGGTATTGGCCCGGATTCTACCATTTTCCCGGTTCTCACATTGATTGGACCCTTTTTGGCTACTCGCTGGCACAGTTTTTCGAGACTCGGACGGATTCCTCCTTTTCCCGGTATTGGCCCGGATTCTACCATTTTCCCGGTTCTCACACTGATTGGACCTTTTTTGGGTACTCGCCGGGACAGTTGTTCGAGACTCGGACGGATTCCACCTTTTCCCGGTATTGGCCCGGATTCTACCATTTTCCCGGTTCACACACTGATTGGACCCTTTTTGGGTACTCGCCGGGACAGTTTTTCGAGACTCGGACGAATTCCTCATTTTCCCGGTATTGGCCCGGATTCTACCATTTTCCCGGTTCTCACACTGATTGGACCTTTTTTGGGTACTCGCCGTTACAGTTGTTCGAGACTCGGACGGATTCCACCTTTTCCCGGTATTGGCCCGGATTCTACCATTTTCCCGGTTCTCACACTGATTGGACCCTTTTTGGCTACTCGCTGGCACAGTTTTTCGAGACTCGGACGGATTCCACCTTTTCCCGGTATTGGCCCGGATTCTACCATTTTCCCGGTTCTCACACTGATTGGACCCTTTTTGGGTACTCGCCGGGACAGTTTTTCCAGACTCGGACGGATTCCACCTTTTCCCGGTATTGGCCCGGATTCTACCATTTTCCCGGTTCACACACTGATTGGACCCTTTTTGGGTACTCGCCGGGACAGTTTTTCGAGACTCGGACGGATTCCTCATTTTCCCGGTATTGGCCCGGATTCTAGCATTTTCCCGGTTCTCACACTGATTGGACCTTTTTTGGGTACTCGCCGTTACAGTTGTTCGAGACTCGGACGGATTCCACCTTTTCCCGGTATTGGCCCGGATTCTACCATTTTCCCGGTTCTCACACTGATTGGACCCTTTTTGGGTACTCGCCGGGACAGTTGTTCGAGACTCGGACGGATTCCACCTTTTCCCGGTATTGGCCCGGATTCTACCATTTTCCCGGTTCTCACACTGATTGGACCCTTTTTGGCTACTCGCTGGCACAGTTTTTCGAGACTCGGACGGATTCCTCCTTTTCCCGGTATTGGCCCGGATTCTACCATTTTCCCGGTTCTCACACTGATTGGACCTTTTTTGGGTACTCGCCGGGACAGTTGTTCGAGACTCGGACGGATTCCACCTTTTCCCGGTATTGGCCCGGATTCTACCATTTTCCCGGTTCTCACACTGATTAGACCCTTTTTGGCTACTCGCTGGCACAGTTTTTCGAGACTCGGACGGATTCCTCCTTTTCCCGGTATTGGCCCGGATTCTACCATTTTCCCGGTTCTCACACTGATTGGACCTTTTTTGGGTACTCGCCGGGACAGTTGTTCGAGACTCGGACGGATTCCACCTTTTCCCGGTATTGGCCCGGATTCTACCATTTTCCCGGTTCTCACACTGATTGGACCCTTTTTGGCTACTCGCTGGCACAGTTTTTCGAGACTCGGACGGATTCCTCCTTTTCCCGGTATTGGCCCGGATTCTACCATTTTCCCGGTTCTCACACTGATTGGACCTTTTTTGGGTACTCGCCGGGACAGTTGTTCGAGACTCGGACGGATTCCACCTTTTCCCGGTATTGGCCCGGATTCTACCATTTTCCCGGTTCACACACTGATTGGACCCTTTTTGGGTACTCGCCGGGACAGTTTTTCGAGACTCGGACGAATTCCTCATTTTCCCGGTATTGGCCCGGATTCTACCATTTTCCCGGTTCTCACACTGATTGGACCTTTTTTGGGTACTCGCCGGGACAGTTGTTCGAGACTCGGACGGATTCCACCTTTTCCCGGTATTGGCCCGGATTCTACCATTTTCCCGGTTCACACACTGATTGGACCCTTTTTGGGTACTCGCCGGGACAGTTTTTCGAGACTCGGACGGATTCCTCATTTTCCCGGTATTGGCCCGGATTCTAGCATTTTCCCGGTTCTCACACTGATTGGACCTTTTTTGGGTACTCGCCGTTACAGTTGTTCGAGACTCGGACGGATTCCACCTTTTCCCGGTATTGGCCCGGATTCTACCATTTTCCCGGTTCTCACACTGATTGGACCCTTTTTGGCTACTCGCTGGCACAGTTTTTCGAGACTCGGACGGATTCCTCCTTTTCCCGGTATTGGCCCGGATTCTACCATTTTCCCGGTTCTCACACTGATTGGACCTTTTTTGGGTACTCGCCGGGACAGTTGTTCGAGACTCGGACGGATTCCACCTTTTCCCGGTATTGGCCCGGATTCTACCATTTTCCCGGTTCTCACACTGATTGGACCCTTTTTGGCTACTCGCTGGCATAGTTTTTCGAGACTCGGACGGATTCCTCCTTTTCCCGGTATTGGCCCGGATTCTACCATTTTCCCGGTTCTCACACTGATTGGACCTTTTTTGGGTACTCGCCGGGACAGTTGTTCGAGACTCGGACGGATTCCACCTTTTCCCGGTATTGGCCCGGATTCTACCATTTTCCCGGTTCTCACACTGATTAGACCCTTTTTGGCTACTCGCTGGCACAGTTTTTCGAGACTCGGACGGATTCCTCATTTTCCCGGTATTGGCCCGGATTCTACCATTTTCCCGGTTCTCACACTGATTGGACCTTTTTTGGGTACTCGCCGGGACAGTTGTTCGAGACTCGGACGGATTCCACCTTTTCCCGGTATTGGCCCGGATTCTACCATTTTCTCGGTTCTCACACTGATTGGACCCTTTTTGGCTACTCGCTGGCACAGTTTTTCGAGACTCGGACGGATTCCTCCTTTTCCCGGTATTGGCCCGGATTCTACCATTTTCCCGGTTCTCACACTGATTGGACCTTTTTTGGGTACTCGCCGGGACAGTTGTTCGAGACTCGGACGGATTCCACCTTTTCCCGGTATTGGCCCGGATTCTACCATTTTCCCGGTTCTCACACTGATTAGACCCTTTTTGGCTACTCGCTGGCACAGTTTTTCGAGACTCGGACGGATTCCTCCTTTTCCCGGTATTGGCCCGGATTCTACCATTTTCCCGGTTCTCACACTGATTGGACCTTTTTTGGGTACTCGCCGGGACAGTTGTTCGAGACTCGGACGGATTCCACCTTTTCCCGGTATTGGCCCGGATTCTACCATTTTCCCGGTTCACACACTGATTGGACCCTTTTTGGGTACTCGCCGGGACAGTTTTTCGAGACTCGGACGGATTCCTCATTTTCCCGGTATTGGCCCGGATTCTAGCATTTTCCCGGTTCTCACACTGATTGGACCTTTTTTGGGTACTCGCCGTTACAGTTGTTCGAGACTCGGACGGATTCCACCTTTTCCCGGTATTGGCCCGGATTCTACCATTTTCCCGGTTCTCACACTGATTCGACCCTTTTTGGCTACTCGCTGGCACAGTTTTTCGAGACTCGGACGGATTCCTCCTTTTCCCGGTATTGGCCCGGATTCTACCATTTTCCCGGTTCTCACACTGATTGGACCTTTTTTGGGTACTCGCCGGGACAGTTGTTCGAGACTCGGACGGATTCCACCTTTTCCCGGTATTGGCCCGGATTCTACCATTTTCCCGGTTCTCACACTGATTGGACCCTTTTTGGGTACTCGCCGGGACAGTTTTTCGAGACTCGGACGGATTCCTCCTTTTCCCGGTATTGGCCCGGATTCTACCATTTTCCCGGTTCTCACACTGATTAGACCCTTTTTGGCTACTCGCTGGCACAGTTTTTCGAGACTCGGACGGATTCCTCCTTTTCCCGGTATTGGCCCGGATTCTACCATTTTCCCGGTTCTCACACTGATTGGACCTTTTTTGGGTACTCGCCGGGACAGTTGTTCGAGACTCGGACGGATTCCACCTTTTCCCGGTATTGGCCCGGATTCTACCATTTTCCCGGTTCTCACATTGATTGGACCCTTTTTGGCTACTCGCTGGCACAGTTTTTCGAGACTCGGACGGATTCCTCCTTTTCCCGGTATTGGCCCGGATTCTACCATTTTCCCGGTTCTCACACTGATTGGACCTTTTTTGGGTACTCGCCGGGACAGTTGTTCGAGACTCGGACGGATTCCACCTTTTCCCGGTATTGGCCCGGATTCTACCATTTTCCCGGTTCACACACTGATTGGACCCTTTTTGGGTACTCGCCGGGACAGTTTTTCGAGACTCGGACGAATTCCTCATTTTCCCGGTATTGGCCCGGATTCTACCATTTTCCCGGTTCTCACACTGATTGGACCTTTTTTGGGTACTCGCCGTTACAGTTGTTCGAGACTCGGACGGATTCCACCTTTTCCCGGTATTGGCCCGGATTCTACCATTTTCCCGGTTCTCACACTGATTGGACCCTTTTTGGCTACTCGCTGGCACAGTTTTTCGAGACTCGGACGGATTCCACCTTTTCCCGGTATTGGCCCGGATTCTACCATTTTCCCGGTTCTCACACTGATTGGACCCTTTTTGGGTACTCGCCGGGACAGTTTTTCCAGACTCGGACGGATTCCACCTTTTCCCGGTATTGGCCCGGATTCTACCATTTTCCCGGTTCACACACTGATTGGACCCTTTTTGGGTACTCGCCGGGACAGTTTTTCGAGACTCGGACGGATTCCTCATTTTCCCGGTATTGGCCCGGATTCTAGCATTTTCCCGGTTCTCACACTGATTGGACCTTTTTTGGGTACTCGCCGTTACAGTTGTTCGAGACTCGGACGGATTCCACCTTTTCCCGGTATTGGCCCGGATTCTACCATTTTCCCGGTTCTCACACTGATTGGACCCTTTTTGGGTACTCGCCGGGACAGTTGTTCGAGACTCGGACGGATTCCACCTTTTCCCGGTATTGGCCCGGATTCTACCATTTTCCCGGTTCTCACACTGATTGGACCCTTTTTGGCTACTCGCTGGCACAGTTTTTCGAGACTCGGACGGATTCCTCCTTTTCCCGGTATTGGCCCGGATTCTACCATTTTCCCGGTTCTCACACTGATTGGACCTTTTTTGGGTACTCGCCGGGACAGTTGTTCGAGACTCGGACGGATTCCACCTTTTCCCGGTATTGGCCCGGATTCTACCATTTTCCCGGTTCTCACACTGATTAGACCCTTTTTGGCTACTCGCTGGCACAGTTTTTCGAGACTCGGACGGATTCCTCCTTTTCCCGGTATTGGCCCGGATTCTACCATTTTCCCGGTTCTCACACTGATTGGACCTTTTTTGGGTACTCGCCGGGACAGTTGTTCGAGACTCGGACGGATTCCACCTTTTCCCGGTATTGGCCCGGATTCTACCATTTTCCCGGTTCTCACACTGATTAGACCCTTTTTGGCTACTCGCTGGCACAGTTTTTCGAGACTCGGACGGATTCCTCATTTTCCCGGTATTGGCCCGGATTCTACCATTTTCCCGGTTCTCACACTGATTGGACCTTTTTTGGGTACTCGCCGGGACAGTTGTTCGAGACTCGGACGGATTCCACCTTTTCCCGGTATTGGCCCGGATTCTACCATTTTCTCGGTTCTCACACTGATTGGACCCTTTTTGGCTACTCGCTGGCACAGTTTTTCGAGACTCGGACGGATTCCTCCTTTTCCCGGTATTGGCCCGGATTCTACCATTTTCCCGGTTCTCACACTGATTGGACCTTTTTTGGGTACTCGCCGGGACAGTTGTTCGAGACTCGGACGGATTCCACCTTTTCCCGGTATTGGCCCGGATTCTACCATTTTCCCGGTTCTCACACTGATTAGACCCTTTTTGGCTACTCGCTGGCACAGTTTTTCGAGACTCGGACGGATTCCTCCTTTTCCCGGTATTGGCCCGGATTCTACCATTTTCCCGGTTCTCACACTGATTGGACCTTTTTTGGGTACTCGCCGGGACAGTTGTTCGAGACTCGGACGGATTCCACCTTTTCCCGGTATTGGCCCGGATTCTACCATTTTCCCGGTTCACACACTGATTGGACCCTTTTTGGGTACTCGCCGGGACAGTTTTTCGAGACTCGGACGGATTCCTCATTTTCCCGGTATTGGCCCGGATTCTAGCATTTTCCCGGTTCTCACACTGATTGGACCTTTTTTGGGTACTCGCCGTTACAGTTGTTCGAGACTCGGACGGATTCCACCTTTTCCCGGTATTGGCCCGGATTCTACCATTTTCCCGGTTCTCACACTGATTCGACCCTTTTTGGCTACTCGCTGGCACAGTTTTTCGAGACTCGGACGGATTCCTCCTTTTCCCGGTATTGGCCCGGATTCTACCATTTTCCCGGTTCTCACACTGATTGGACCTTTTTTGGGTACTCGCCGGGACAGTTGTTCGAGACTCGGACGGATTCCACCTTTTCCCGGTATTGGCCCGGATTCTACCATTTTCCCGGTTCTCACACTGATTGGACCCTTTTTGGGTACTCGCCAGGACAGTTTTTCGAGACTCGGACGGATTCCTCCTTTTCCCGGTATTGGCCCGGATTCTACCATTTTCCCGGTTCTCACACTGATTAGACCCTTTTTGGCTACTCGCTGGCACAGTTTTTCGAGACTCGGACGGATTCCTCCTTTTCCCGGTATTGGCCCGGATTCTACCATTTTCCCGGTTCTCACACTGATTGGACCTTTTTTGGGTACTCGCCGGGACAGTTGTTCGAGACTCGGACGGATTCCACCTTTTCCCGGTATTGGCCCGGATTCTACCATTTTCCCGGTTCTCACACTGATTGGACCCTTT
>CAMFZD010000139.1:25000-27500 GCA_946000715.1 Vitis cinerea var. helleri x Vitis riparia | reverse complement strand
ATGCCTTGAGGAGACATCACCCATGCTTGAGGAGACATAATGCCATTTTTTAATGAAAAAAGAGTTTTTAATTCCGTTTTTTTTGCTGAATCTCTTTATAATAATTATATGAACCCAAGGAAAAAAAAAAAAAAAAAATTTCGGCCCAGAAAATATTTATTTTAATTTTTTTGTCCGAAAAATAGGGAAAAATAGGGGAAAATAGTAAAAAATACCAAAAAATAGTGAAAATATTTTTAAAAATTGTATTTCACATGGGAAAAATATCTGGAATAGGAATCCATGAATTAATGCAACTTTTCTCTCAAAAATAATTTTTTTTTTCGAATTTTTTACTTAAAAAATAGTAAAAATGAGGAAAAAATAGTGTAAATATTTTTAAAAAATGTATTTTACATGGGAAAAATATATGGAAGACGAATTCAAGGATTGGTGAAGCTCTCGTGGCCAAAAAATATTTTTTTTTGGCTTTTTTACTTAGAAAAATGGGGGAAAAATAAGTAAAAATTACTTTAAATATTTTTAAAAATTGTATTTGATATGGGAAAAAGAAATCTTAAAAAAGAATCCAAGGATTGTCCAAACAAAATTTATTTTAAAATTTTTTCACTTGAAAAAACCATATAAAAAAATAGCGAACAACCTTTGCAACATGAATCCATGGATTAATAACATTCCGTGATTAGCAATAGACCATAATCCGGAACCTTGTCAAGGCATCAGGGTCGAAATCCAGATAGGGCACGCACCATGTGTCTTGGCATAGCCCTTACCACCATGGAATGGGTCATTACAGGTGTCGTGGCACCATGGCATGGGGGTCGTGGCATGCGAGACGTGTCGTGCCTCGGGCCGTGGCACGCATCATGGCATGGGTCACGTGTCCTAGCACAGCCTCTAGCACCATATCGAGGGTCATTGTAGCTGTCGTGGCACGGGAGGTGGCACGCGTCATGTGTCTTGGCTCGACTCGTGGGCACCAAGCAAGGCCCCGTGGCACCTTGGCTTGGCTCGCGGGCACCAAGCAAGGCCCCGTGGCACCTTGGCTTGGCTCGCGGGGGGGCACCATGCAAGGCACCGTGGCACCTTGGCTTGCCTCCCGGGCACCAAGCAAGGCCCCGTGGCACCTTGGCTTGGCTCGCGGGGGGGCACCATGCAAGGCCCCGTGGCACCTTGGCTTGGCTCGCGGGGGGGCACCATGCAAGGCACCGTGGCACCTTGGCTTGCCTCGCGGGCACCAAGCAAGGCCCCGTGGCACCTTGGCTTGGCTCGCGGGCGAGCACCATGCAAGGCCCCGTGGCACCTTGGCTTGGCTCGCGGGCGGGCACCATGCAAGGCCTCGTGCCACCTTGGCTTGGCTCGCGGGCACCAAGCAAGGCCCCGTGGCACCTTGGCTTGGCTCGCGGGGGGGCACCATGCAAGGCACCGTGGCACCTTGGCTTGCCTCGCGGGCACCAAGCAAGGCCCCGTGGCACCTTGGCTTGGCTCGCGGGCGGGCACCATGCAAGGCCTCGTGCCACCTTGGCTTGGCTCCTGGGCACCAAGCAAGGCCCCGTGGCACCTTGGCTTGGCTCGCGGGGGGGCACCATGCAAGGCACCGTGGCACCTTGGCTTGCCTCGCGGGCACCAAGCAAGGCCCCGTGGCACCTAAACTTGGCTCGCGGGCGGGCACCATGCAAGGCCCCGTGGCACCTTGGCTTGGCTCGCGGGCACCAAGCAAGGCCCCGTGGCACCTTGGCTTGGCTCGCGGGGGGTCACCATGCAAGGCATCGTGGCACCTTGGCTTGCCTCGCGGGCACCAAGCAAGGCCCCGTGGCACCTTGGCTTGGCTCGCGGGGGGGCACCATGCAAGGCACCGTGGCACCTTGGCTTGCCTCGGGGGCACCAAGCAAGGCCCCGTGGCACCTTGGCTTGGCTCGCGGGGGGGCACCATGCAAGGCACCGTGCCACCTTGGCTTGCCTCGGGGGAACCAAGCAAGGCCCCGTGCCACCTTGGCTTGGCTCGCGGGCGGGCACCATGCAAGGCCTCGTGCCACCTTGGCTTGGCTCGCGGGCACCAAGCAAGGCCCCGTGGCACCCTGGCTTGGCTCGCGGGGGGCACCATGCAAGGCACCGTGGCACCTTCGCTTGCCTCGCGGGCACCAAGCAAGGCCCCGTGGCACCTTGGCTTGGCTCGCGGGCGGGAACCATGCAAGGCCTCGTGCCACCTTGGCTTGGCTCGTGGGCACCAAGCAAGGCCCCGTCTCACCTTGGCTTGGCTCGCGGGCGGGCACCATGCAAGGCCCCGTGCCACCTTGGCTTGCCTCGCGGGCACCAAGCAAGGCCCCGTGGCACCTTGGCTTGGCTCGCGGGCGGGAACCATGCAAGGCCTCGTGCCACCTTGGCTTGGCTCGTGGGCACCAAGCAAGGCCCCGTGGCACCTTGGCTTGGCTCGTGGGGGGCACCATGCAAGGCACCGTGGCACCTTGGCTTGCCTCGTGGGCACCAAGCAAGGCCCCGT
>CAMFZD010000139.1:12500-15000 GCA_946000715.1 Vitis cinerea var. helleri x Vitis riparia | reverse complement strand
TTTTAATTTTTTTGTCCGAAAAATAGGGAAAAATAGGGGAAAATAGTAAAAAATACCAAAAAATAGTGAAAATATTTTTAAAAATTGTATTTCACATGGGAAAAATATCTGGAATAGGAATCCATGAATTAATGCAACTTTTCTCTCAAAAATAATTTTTTTTTTCGAATTTTTTACTTAAAAAATAGTAAAAATGAGGAAAAAATAGTGTAAATATTTTTAAAAAATGTATTTTACATGGGAAAAATATATGGAAGACGAATTCAAGGATTGGTGAAGCTCTCGTGGCCAAAAAATATTTTTTTTTGGCTTTTTTACTTAGAAAAATGGGGGAAAAATAAGTAAAAATTACTTTAAATATTTTTAAAAATTGTATTTGATATGGGAAAAAGAAATCTTAAAAAAGAATCCAAGGATTGTCCAAACAAAATTTATTTTAAAATTTTTTCACTTGAAAAAACCATATAAAAAAATAGCGAACAACCTTTGCAACATGAATCCATGGATTAATAACATTCCGTGATTAGCAATAGACCATAATCCGGAACCTTGTCAAGGCATCAGGGTCGAAATCCAGATAGGGCACGCACCATGTGTCTTGGCATAGCCCTTACCACCATGGAATGGGTCATTACAGGTGTCGTGGCACCATGGCATGGGGGTCGTGGCATGCGAGACGTGTCGTGCCTCGGGCCGTGGCACGCATCATGGCATGGGTCACGTGTCCTAGCACAGCCTCTAGCACCATATCGAGGGTCATTGTAGCTGTCGTGGCACGGGAGGTGGCACGCGTCATGTGTCTTGGCTCGACTCGTGGGCACCAAGCAAGGCCCCGTGGCACCTTGGCTTGGCTCGCGGGCACCAAGCAAGGCCCCGTGGCACCTTGGCTTGGCTCGCGGGGGGGCACCATGCAAGGCACCGTGGCACCTTGGCTTGCCTCCCGGGCACCAAGCAAGGCCCCGTGGCACCTTGGCTTGGCTCGCGGGGGGGCACCATGCAAGGCCCCGTGGCACCTTGGCTTGGCTCGCGGGGGGGCACCATGCAAGGCACCGTGGCACCTTGGCTTGCCTCGCGGGCACCAAGCAAGGCCCCGTGGCACCTTGGCTTGGCTCGCGGGCGAGCACCATGCAAGGCCCCGTGGCACCTTGGCTTGGCTCGCGGGCGGGCACCATGCAAGGCCTCGTGCCACCTTGGCTTGGCTCGCGGGCACCAAGCAAGGCCCCGTGGCACCTTGGCTTGGCTCGCGGGGGGGCACCATGCAAGGCACCGTGGCACCTTGGCTTGCCTCGCGGGCACCAAGCAAGGCCCCGTGGCACCTTGGCTTGGCTCGCGGGCGGGCACCATGCAAGGCCTCGTGCCACCTTGGCTTGGCTCCTGGGCACCAAGCAAGGCCCCGTGGCACCTTGGCTTGGCTCGCGGGGGGGCACCATGCAAGGCACCGTGGCACCTTGGCTTGCCTCGCGGGCACCAAGCAAGGCCCCGTGGCACCTAAACTTGGCTCGCGGGCGGGCACCATGCAAGGCCCCGTGGCACCTTGGCTTGGCTCGCGGGCACCAAGCAAGGCCCCGTGGCACCTTGGCTTGGCTCGCGGGGGGTCACCATGCAAGGCATCGTGGCACCTTGGCTTGCCTCGCGGGCACCAAGCAAGGCCCCGTGGCACCTTGGCTTGGCTCGCGGGGGGGCACCATGCAAGGCACCGTGGCACCTTGGCTTGCCTCGGGGGCACCAAGCAAGGCCCCGTGGCACCTTGGCTTGGCTCGCGGGGGGGCACCATGCAAGGCACCGTGCCACCTTGGCTTGCCTCGGGGGAACCAAGCAAGGCCCCGTGCCACCTTGGCTTGGCTCGCGGGCGGGCACCATGCAAGGCCTCGTGCCACCTTGGCTTGGCTCGCGGGCACCAAGCAAGGCCCCGTGGCACCCTGGCTTGGCTCGCGGGGGGCACCATGCAAGGCACCGTGGCACCTTCGCTTGCCTCGCGGGCACCAAGCAAGGCCCCGTGGCACCTTGGCTTGGCTCGCGGGCGGGAACCATGCAAGGCCTCGTGCCACCTTGGCTTGGCTCGTGGGCACCAAGCAAGGCCCCGTCTCACCTTGGCTTGGCTCGCGGGCGGGCACCATGCAAGGCCCCGTGCCACCTTGGCTTGCCTCGCGGGCACCAAGCAAGGCCCCGTGGCACCTTGGCTTGGCTCGCGGGCGGGAACCATGCAAGGCCTCGTGCCACCTTGGCTTGGCTCGTGGGCACCAAGCAAGGCCCCGTGGCACCTTGGCTTGGCTCGTGGGGGGCACCATGCAAGGCACCGTGGCACCTTGGCTTGCCTCGTGGGCACCAAGCAAGGCCCCGTGGCACCTTGGCTTGGCTCGCGGGGGGGCACCATGCAAGGCACCGTGGCACCTTGGCTTGCCTCGCGGGCACCAAGCAAGGCCCCGTGGCACCTTGGCTTGGCTCGCGGGGGGGCACCATGCAAGGCACCGTGGCACCTTGGCTTGCCTCGCGGGCACCA
>CAMFZD010000139.1:0-2500 GCA_946000715.1 Vitis cinerea var. helleri x Vitis riparia | reverse complement strand
TTTTTTCGAATTTTTTACTTAAAAAATAGTAAAAATGAGGAAAAAATAGTGTAAATATTTTTAAAAAATGTATTTTACATGGGAAAAATATATGGAAGACGAATTCAAGGATTGGTGAAGCTCTCGTGGCCAAAAAATATTTTTTTTTGGCTTTTTTACTTAGAAAAATGGGGGAAAAATAAGTAAAAATTACTTTAAATATTTTTAAAAATTGTATTTGATATGGGAAAAAGAAATCTTAAAAAAGAATCCAAGGATTGTCCAAACAAAATTTATTTTAAAATTTTTTCACTTGAAAAAACCATATAAAAAAATAGCGAACAACCTTTGCAACATGAATCCATGGATTAATAACATTCCGTGATTAGCAATAGACCATAATCCGGAACCTTGTCAAGGCATCAGGGTCGAAATCCAGATAGGGCACGCACCATGTGTCTTGGCATAGCCCTTACCACCATGGAATGGGTCATTACAGGTGTCGTGGCACCATGGCATGGGGGTCGTGGCATGCGAGACGTGTCGTGCCTCGGGCCGTGGCACGCATCATGGCATGGGTCACGTGTCCTAGCACAGCCTCTAGCACCATATCGAGGGTCATTGTAGCTGTCGTGGCACGGGAGGTGGCACGCGTCATGTGTCTTGGCTCGACTCGTGGGCACCAAGCAAGGCCCCGTGGCACCTTGGCTTGGCTCGCGGGCACCAAGCAAGGCCCCGTGGCACCTTGGCTTGGCTCGCGGGGGGGCACCATGCAAGGCACCGTGGCACCTTGGCTTGCCTCCCGGGCACCAAGCAAGGCCCCGTGGCACCTTGGCTTGGCTCGCGGGGGGGCACCATGCAAGGCCCCGTGGCACCTTGGCTTGGCTCGCGGGGGGGCACCATGCAAGGCACCGTGGCACCTTGGCTTGCCTCGCGGGCACCAAGCAAGGCCCCGTGGCACCTTGGCTTGGCTCGCGGGCGAGCACCATGCAAGGCCCCGTGGCACCTTGGCTTGGCTCGCGGGCGGGCACCATGCAAGGCCTCGTGCCACCTTGGCTTGGCTCGCGGGCACCAAGCAAGGCCCCGTGGCACCTTGGCTTGGCTCGCGGGGGGGCACCATGCAAGGCACCGTGGCACCTTGGCTTGCCTCGCGGGCACCAAGCAAGGCCCCGTGGCACCTTGGCTTGGCTCGCGGGCGGGCACCATGCAAGGCCTCGTGCCACCTTGGCTTGGCTCCTGGGCACCAAGCAAGGCCCCGTGGCACCTTGGCTTGGCTCGCGGGGGGGCACCATGCAAGGCACCGTGGCACCTTGGCTTGCCTCGCGGGCACCAAGCAAGGCCCCGTGGCACCTAAACTTGGCTCGCGGGCGGGCACCATGCAAGGCCCCGTGGCACCTTGGCTTGGCTCGCGGGCACCAAGCAAGGCCCCGTGGCACCTTGGCTTGGCTCGCGGGGGGTCACCATGCAAGGCATCGTGGCACCTTGGCTTGCCTCGCGGGCACCAAGCAAGGCCCCGTGGCACCTTGGCTTGGCTCGCGGGGGGGCACCATGCAAGGCACCGTGGCACCTTGGCTTGCCTCGGGGGCACCAAGCAAGGCCCCGTGGCACCTTGGCTTGGCTCGCGGGGGGGCACCATGCAAGGCACCGTGCCACCTTGGCTTGCCTCGGGGGAACCAAGCAAGGCCCCGTGCCACCTTGGCTTGGCTCGCGGGCGGGCACCATGCAAGGCCTCGTGCCACCTTGGCTTGGCTCGCGGGCACCAAGCAAGGCCCCGTGGCACCCTGGCTTGGCTCGCGGGGGGCACCATGCAAGGCACCGTGGCACCTTCGCTTGCCTCGCGGGCACCAAGCAAGGCCCCGTGGCACCTTGGCTTGGCTCGCGGGCGGGAACCATGCAAGGCCTCGTGCCACCTTGGCTTGGCTCGTGGGCACCAAGCAAGGCCCCGTCTCACCTTGGCTTGGCTCGCGGGCGGGCACCATGCAAGGCCCCGTGCCACCTTGGCTTGCCTCGCGGGCACCAAGCAAGGCCCCGTGGCACCTTGGCTTGGCTCGCGGGCGGGAACCATGCAAGGCCTCGTGCCACCTTGGCTTGGCTCGTGGGCACCAAGCAAGGCCCCGTGGCACCTTGGCTTGGCTCGTGGGGGGCACCATGCAAGGCACCGTGGCACCTTGGCTTGCCTCGTGGGCACCAAGCAAGGCCCCGTGGCACCTTGGCTTGGCTCGCGGGGGGGCACCATGCAAGGCACCGTGGCACCTTGGCTTGCCTCGCGGGCACCAAGCAAGGCCCCGTGGCACCTTGGCTTGGCTCGCGGGGGGGCACCATGCAAGGCACCGTGGCACCTTGGCTTGCCTCGCGGGCACCAAGCAAGGCCCCGTGGCACCTTGGCTTGGCTCGTGGGGGGGCACCATGCAAGGCACCGTGGCACCTTGGCTTGCCTCGTGGGCACCAAGCAAGGCCCCGTGGCACCTTGGCTTGGCTCGCGGGCGGGCACCATGCAAGGCCCCGTGGCACCTTGGCTTGG
>CAMFZD010000138.1:47500-50000 GCA_946000715.1 Vitis cinerea var. helleri x Vitis riparia | reverse complement strand
CAACGTCGGGCGGGAGGCATGGGTGAGCCCCCGGGGTGAGCCGCGACGTTGGCCATTGGCAAGCTTTTCCGAGGCAACATGCTCGCTCGAGGGCTCGAGGGCTCCTCGGCGAGCCGAGGCGGGGCCGAGTGCACGGGGAGGGCACTCGTTGCATGGGGGGAGGGGCGTCCGTGTGCCTTTTGATGGGCAGCGTCGGGCGGGAGGCATGGGTGAGCCCCCCGGGGTGAGCCGCGACGTTGGCCATTGGCACGTTTTTCCGAGGCAACATGCTCGCTCGAGGGGTTGAGCCGAGACGAGGAGGGACGGGGCAGCGTGTCCGCATGGGGGGCATGGGACGCGTCCGGGGTGCAGCGTGTGCGGGGCACGGGGTGACTGCTGCTGCGTGCGAGGGCTCCCCACGGTGTCGCGGGCGTGCTCTCTTCGCATTAGCGTGTCGTGGGCTTGAGGGCGGCATATGCGGGGGCGCCATGCCTAGGGTGGCATGGGCGGCCTGCACGCCAAGGGCGGCACGCGCTGCAGCGTGCCTGGGCGGGTGGTGCTGCCAGCCCATTGAGGACAGCACCCCCCCCTTAAAGAGCATTTTGGGCCGTTTTGGAAATGCCTTGAGGAGACATCACCCATGCTTGAGGAGACATAATGCCATTTTTTAATGAAAAAAGAGTTTTTAATTCCGTTTTTTTTGCTGAATCTCTTTATAATAATTATATGAACCCAAGGAAAAAAAAAAAAAAAAAATTCGGCCCAGAAAATATTTATTTTAATTTTTTTGTCCGAAAAATAGGGAAAAATAGGGAAAAATAGTAAAAAATACCAAAAAATAGTGAAAATATTTTTAAAAATTGTATTTCACATGGGAAAAATATCTGGAATAGGAATCCATCAATTAATGCAACTTATCTCTCAAAAATAATTTTTTTTTCGAATTTTTTACTTAAAAAATAGTAAAAATGAGGAAAAAATAGTGTAAATATTTTTAAAAAATGTATTTCACATGGGAAAAATATATGGAAGACGAATTCAAGGATTGGTGAAGCTCTCTTGGCCAAAAAATATTTTTTTTAGCTTTTTTACTTAGAAAAATGGGGGAAAATAAGTAAAAATTCATTTAAATATTTTTAAAATTTGTATTTTATATGGGAAAAAGAAATCTTAAAAAAGAATCCAAGGATTGTCCAAAAAAAATTTATTTTAATTTCTTTTTACTTAAAAAAACCATACAAAAAAAATAGCGAACAACCTTTGCAACATGAATCCATGGATTAATAACATTCCGTGATTAGCAATAGACCATAATCCGGAACCTTGTCAAGGCATCAGGGTCGAAATCCAGATAGGGCACGCACCATGTGTCTTGGCACAGCCTCTACCACCATGGAATGGGTCATTACAGGTGTCGTGGCACCATGGCATGGGGGTCGTGGCACGCGAGACGTGTCGTGCCTCGGGCCGTGGCACGCATCATGGCATGGGTCACGTGTCGTAGCACAGCCTCTAGCACCATATCGAGGGTCATTGTAGCTATCGTGGCACGGGAGGTGGCACGCGTCATGTGTCTTGGCTCGGCTAGTGGGCACCAAGCAAGGCCACATGGCACGCGTCGCGTGTCTTGGCTTGGCTCGCGTGCACCAAGCAAGGCCCCGTGGCACCTTGGCTTGGCTCGCGGGCGGGCACCATGCAAGGCCCCGTGGCACCTTGGCTTGGCTCGCGGGCGGGCACCATGCAAGGCCTCGTGCCACCTTGGCTTGGCTCGCGGGCACCAAGCAAGGCCCCGTGCCACCTTGGCTTGGCTCGTGGGTGGGCAACAAGCAAGGCCCCGTGCCACCTTGGCTTGGCTCGCGGGCACCAAGCAAGGCCCCGTGGCACCTTGGCTTGGCTCGTGGGCGGGCACCATGCAAGGCCTCGTGCCACCTTGGCTTGGCTCGCGGGCACCAATCAAGGCCCTGTGGCACCTTGGCTTGGCTCGTGGGCGGGCACCATGCAAGGCCTCGTGCCACCTTGGCTTGGCTCGCGGGCACCAAGCAAGGCCCCGTGGCACGCGTCGCGTGTCTTGGCATGGCCCGCGGGCGGGCACCATGCAAGGCCCCGTGGCACCTTGGCTTGGCTCGCGGACACCACCAAGCAAGGCCTCGTGGCACCTTGGCTTGGCTCGGGGGCGGGCACCATGCAAGGCCCCGTGGCACCTTGGCTTGGCTCGGGGGCACCAAGCAAGGCCCCGTGGCACGCGTCGCGTGTCTTGGCTTGGCTCGCGGGTGGGCACCAAGCAAGGCCCCGTGCCACCTTGGATTGGCTCGCGGGCACCAAGCAAGGCCCCGTGGCACCTTGGCTTGGCTCGTGGGTGGGCACCAAGCAAGGCCCCGTGCCACCTTGGCTTGGCTCGCGGGCACCAAGCAAGGCCCCGTGGCACCTTGGCTTGGCTCGTGGGCGGGCACCATGCAAGGCCTCGTGTGGCACCTTGGCTTGGCTCGTGGGCGGGCACCATGCAAGGCCTCGTGCCACCTTG
>CAMFZD010000137.1:0-28040 GCA_946000715.1 Vitis cinerea var. helleri x Vitis riparia | reverse complement strand
GTTCTCTAGATTGGGTTGTACACCCCATAAGGGGTATAAGATTTTTATTTGAATGTAAAAATATTTTCTTTTCAATAGATGGGTTGTGAGCTCCATTACAGGAGCATAGGAACTTTTATTATTGTACAAAATTTCAGTTTTTTGCTTCCATCTATGGTGACCCAAGAGAAGATGGAATCTTGAAAGTTCTTTTTGAGATTTTATGGTGGTTAAAGAAGAAAAAAAACATTCTTAGAAGTTCTTGGTTTGAGATCCATGGCAGCACAGTGATGTTGACTTGAACTCAAAATTGGAACTACCTTCTAGTAGTTTCTTGGGTCAAGCCACATATGGATTTGAAACTTAAGAAGTCACGAATCCAATGGTTTAAGAGGATTGCAATTCGGAGTTGAAATGAGAGAGATATGGCCGAATGAAGCAAGGTTGCGCCAAGTGCATGGCAACATAGTGATGTCAACTTTGAGCCAAAATCTCGGCCACTTACAGTAAGCTTCTTGGGGCAAATAACATTAGGTGTTGAAGCTCAGGAAGTCAGGAATCTAATGCTTCAAACGGATCACAATTTGAAGTTGAAACGAGGGTGATATGACCAATTCAAACAATGCTGTGCAAGAAGCATGTTGTTACGGGATTGCATTTGGGCCCAATTCTTTTGGTAGTTTGGGCTGAATTTTGGTGAAAATTGTGTCTTTTCGGTTTTCTATTTTCACTAATCCTATTTTTTGTTGTAGGACTATTTTTGGTAATTTGGATTTTATCCAAATTTTAATTACCAAATATACAATAGGATCCCCAAAGGCCATGGAAAAAGTTTCTATTTATTTATTCCCTTGTTTTTATTATATGCTCTTGATTGATTGCATATGTACCCTCAAGATATTTTGGTATTCTTTATTGGAAATAAATTTTCATGTTTTTTCAAAATTGGAAAACTTATCTAAATTAGAATGTGCATGGTTAGGAAATTTTATTTTAAAGAAAAGATAAGTTGGAGAAGGATTAAGAGCTTTCTTACCTTTTTAAAAATTAATTTTTAGAGATTTTAATTTTATTTAAAATCTTCTCAATTTTTTTGAGATCTCTAAGAATAAAATATTTCTTTTAAAGAAAAGCTCTTATTATTCCAAATTTTAATAAAATAGTATTTTTCCTATTTTGTACAGGATTTCCAATTTAAAGAAAATAAGTTAATTTTGGAAATTCATGATAGATGATTTATAATTTAGAATGGTTACCAAAATAAATATTAGAACCCAAAGAAAAGTTTTTTTGGTATTCTTAGTATATTTTCATGAGAAGATATTTTCCAAGATTATTTATTTAAACTGGTTGTTGCTAAGAAGATTGCTATTTCTTTATAACTATCTATTTATTAAACTTTAGGAGGTTTTCTTGTTCTTTCTCGGTGAGAAAAGGAAAACTATACCTATAGTTTGTCTTCCAAGCTTTCCCCCCTAGAGAGAAGGAGGAAACCGTTCTATTTGAATAGTTCAATGATAAGGAATAAGAGAGCAATTCTTTTAGCACAGGAGTCCCGCTTTACAAGTAAATAATGGATTCGAAAAATCTCATAATAGAGAATTTATGATAAGAAGGTTTACTAAAATAACCTTGGAAAGTTTTAGTAATTTAATGGAGATATAAAATATTTTGAAAATACTTACCAAAATGGATTGTTTAATTCCTTTTTGGAAATAAACATTTTTAGAAGTTTTTCATAGAGAATATTTTATCTATTTAGGAATTACTAAAAGATTCTATTTTTGGTAGTATTTAATGGAATAAATTATTATGAAATTGCTATGAAAATATTTATCAAGTTGGAAAAGTGTAAGGAATAAGGAAAGTAAATCTTATGAGGATTTTTTAATATGAAAAGTAAAAGTTCCTTTCTTGGATAAGCTACTCTCAAGATTATTCAAAATCTCGTAAATTGGTAATTTCCTTATTACACAAGAGTTTCCAATTTGGAAAATAAATATTTTAAAAATTTTCATTAAAGATAATTTATCATTAAAAGATTATTACAAAAAAGTTTGGTAATTCGATGGAAATAATTTTTTTTAAACATTTCCAAGCTAAAGTATTTATGAATTGAAATTATGTATAGAAAGATAATTTTATGAAAATAGATTTTAAATTTTTGAGAGTGGATATTTTATAAAATTATTTTTGAAAATTACTCTCATGGAAATTTTAATTTTCCATGTTGGCATTCTCCTATTATACTAGGTTTCCAATTAGGAAATAAATATTTTTGAAAATTTTCAAAGTAGATAATTTATTCATTAGGGAAATTACTAATGGTTTTAAAATGATTTTATTTATCTCAGAAGATTAAGTGGGAGAGGGCCTTAGGCAAGCCCATGACCTCCATTGTTGAGCCCATCTTGATTTGGGTTCATCACCATCCTCACAATGGGTTAGCCTTGAGAATAAGGAAATATGCACTCTCCACATGGACGAAACTAGATATGTCTGTAGTGGGAATGACCACCCCCACGATGGGGTTCTTTACTTGGTGACATTGATAGTTCAAGGACAATGATTATACACTTGACATTGGATATGAAGTGGTACAATCGCCCCATGTGGTCCCACTTGCATAGTTCATGGGCCAAATAAAAGGTATGTTGATCTTGCCTTTAGATACCTTTATGGTTAAGGAAGGGAGATCAATCTGAGAGGGTCTCTAACTAGTAATAAGGTCATGACCTATTCCATGTAGGCTTGATTCTTATCATAATAGGATAACTTGCAAAAGGATGTAGTTTGAGAGCGTTACATTTTTGCTAAATTAATTATCAATTGCCATGAATGCTCAATTTTGTCATATGCTTGGTTATATTATTTGTTACAAATATCATGTTAGTTCTATTATCACTCTCATTATCATAATAGGTCAAACCCAATTAATCAATTGGACTAATTTTATTTTGGATATAGTAATTGCATAAAAGCTAGTTTAGGAAGAGCTAACTATTCCTTATGAACTAACCTAGCAAAAGGAAAGAGTGGTATACTGAGTGGTATTAGGACACTCAAAAAATAATGTTCAATTTACCTAAAAGAAAAAGGAAAGTATACATCATTTTCTCATTGTTAAGTATTTAGTGGTGGATTTCACCATTTATGGTGGATAGATTCCAGGCCCATTTTCAATAAGTCCTTATAGGATATTCAAAAAGTGAGAAAGTTAAATGATGGGATTATACTTACCTTAGCTTCAAATGCAAGGTTAGTTATCTAGGTTAGTGGGAGGTAATATCCTCTTCTTTTATACATATTCCATTATTACTTTGCCAAGTGATGAGAACAGTCAGATCTTAGGATTAAACCTAGCACTAATTAAACATTTGGTTCCTAGACCTAGGTCATATGAATTTAAATAGGATCCAAAGACTGGTAAAGTCTGAACTATTTGATTCCAGAAGATCTTTCAGTTTACGAATCTTATATAGATGGTAAAATGACTAGAAGGACTAGAGCCAAGGAATGTTTGGAGTTAGTGCATACTGACATTTATGGAACTTTTAGTGTCCATGCATGGGGAGGGTATGAGTATTTCATCACTTTTAGTGATGATTACTCTAGGTTTAGATGTGTACATAGGAGATCTGATGCCTTGGATACATTCATTGAATTTAAGGCAGGATCGGATAACCTATTGGGTATACATACCAAGTTACTCCAATAGATTAAGGTGATATGTCTAGTAAGTTTGATTCTTTCCATTAGAGCCTGAGATTATTTCCTAGTCATGTGCACTAGGGTCTCCATTGAAAAATGGAAAGGTGGAAAGAAGATATTAAACTTGGATGGACATAGTGAGACCGTGGAAAGGTTTCTCATTTTTTCCCGGATTCTTTTGGGATATGTCTTATAGACTATGTAAAACTTTTTTTTTCTTAAGAGGTATATCAGTTTGTAGGATATCTAAGAGGATTTTTGGGTTATTACCTTTATAGTCAAGATCATTAGAAGATATTGTTAACACAAATATAAGATTTTTGATGAAAACTATATGATATGGAATAAGGCAAAGAGTGATATAGATGGAGGATATATTAGAAGATAGTCCCACATTGCATAAGATACTATGGATCTAAAGGGTTAAATTCATACCATTCCCATGATTTCTAGTACACTAGTGCCTCATTGTAGTGGGAGGTTTATATCCCATATATTATGATGATTTCTAGTACACTAGTGCCTCACTTAAGGCAAGGAGCTATGAAGAGGTAGTTAGAATCTTTGTATTCTAACATAGTTTAGGTTCCTGTAGAAGCACCTAAAGGGATAAATTAAACCCTTAGGTTTAAGTTGGTTTACAAGAGGAACACAGGAGTAAATGGAAAGCTTGAGTTTTATGTGGCAAAGTTTGTAGTTAAAGGTTATAGTTTGAAACTTTGTTTCAACTATAGAAATCCTTTTCAATAGTGGTGATACTCAAATCCATCAGATTACTCCTGTGTCTCATTTATGAGATATAACAAAGAAACATTTTCATAGCAAAGGGCTTTGTGTGTATAAGAAGCCACATTGAAGCATTGTGATGCTCTAAGATCTTGTAGGTAGATGACAATCAACTCATTGGATATGATGAAGGGATATTGTCATCTATTAAGATTTGGTAGTCTACTCAATTCTAGATGAAAATCTAAAGGAAAATGCAATATATTCTTACGATTAAGATTCTTTTGGATTATAAGAATAGGAAAATTGCACCATCCCACCTACATAGATAAGCATTTGGTTAAGCACATGATGCAAGAGCCCAAGAAGGGTTTGTTACTCTTTGGATTTGGAGTTGTCTTTCTTAGAAACAATGTCCTTGGACATCTATGGAGAGAGATCGCAGTAAGGTGATATCTAATGCCTCTACAATGGATAGCCTTAAGTATGCAATTTTATATGCTAGACTAGATATTTGCTTTGGTATAGGAATAATGAGTGGATGTCAGTCCATTTCCTTACTAAAGCTTTGGGTGGATGTCAAAATATACTCTAGTATCTTTGGAGAGCAAGGGATTATATGTTTGTGAGTCTTTACGAAGAGTTGGTACTCTTTCGTATTGAGAAATTAGACTTTAGTTTGATAAGGACTCTCACAGGTTTGACTTTAGGTATGTGTACATTCTAAGTGGTTTTTTGTTGTTTCTATAGCAACAAAGGAAGCTTTTTGGCTTATGGGTAGTTCCATTGGCTATATCATCTAAGATCCTGTTATATGCTAATAGTAGATAATGACATGGTCTAAAGAATTGAAGTACCACTAAAAGAGGAAACACATAAAGAGGAAGTGTTACCTTATTGTGAGCTAGTAAAGGTTGGTGATATGACTATGGAGTAGAATCTTTTTGCAATGCCTAGTATGCTTTTGGGGCTAGTGGGAGTTTGTTGAGATTGAGCCTCTAAAAGCAAAATATGATGTAACAAAGTTAGACTTAACTCCCCTTGTTGTCTCTTTGGTGTATTGACATTGATTTGAGCATTTAGACCATGTCTCTTACATTGTATATGAGTTAAGTGCATTAGGAGTTGTACAGAAGATACAAGTCATGGGTTCTTTGTAAGTAGATAAGTTGTTTATGGGTCCTAATGGTCCTCGCTTTGAGCTCATTTTCCTTATTGACATGGATTATGAGGGTTGGATGAGTTTTTAGTTCACTTTTGTGCATAATGGCATTTTGGTAATTATGCAAGATTACATAGGGATAAATGAGTGGTATATTTGGATTGGGCTAATTGATTAATTAGGCCTTGCATGATTAATTAATCAATTAGCAATTGGGCTAGATTAAGTGATCCAAGCCCATGGTGGGCTTAAGTCACTTAAGCCCAATAGGAAGCCTATAAATACCCTTTTAGGGGTTAGGATTTATAAGTCTTGCTATTCACCCCTTCAGTTTAGAGAGAGAACCCTTACCTCCACCCTTGAGATCTCTATTATCTCAGTGTTTAGACACAAGGAAGAGTCATCAGGAGGAAGGTCATGGTGTTTACAAGATCTACTATGACTTTGGAGTTATCTATATCGATTGGAATCGATCCGAGAACATTCGAATAAAAGGTATGTGGTTTTATTCTCTAGATATATGGTTTCTATGGTATTCTTATTGTTTTTGAATACTTGTTTATCTGCTGCGACAGATTTAGAGAGCTTAGGATAGATTTGTATGCACCTTACGTGATCTAGGGCGTGGGAACAAAGCAATTTGGGGGTTCCTAACACCACTTATAAACCAAATTACACCTATATGTTTTATCCCTTTAGGTGCTTCTACAAGAACCCAAACTATATTAGAATACAAAGATTCTAACTACCTCTTCATAGCTCCTTGCCTTAAGTGAGCCCAAACATTGCTCACCACTTCATCATAATCCATGGGATATGAACCTCCCTTTGTAAGGAGGCACTAATGTACTATATAAATCATGGGAATGGTATGTCTTTAACCCTCTGGATCCATAGTATCCTATGCAATGTGGGAGTATTTTCTAATAGATCCTCCAATTTGTATCACTCTTTGCCTTATTCCTTATCATATAGTCTTAAAAAAAAAAAAATGACATTTATGTCATCAAATATCTTTTGATGATCCTGACTATAAAGGTAATAACCCTAAAATCCTCTTAGATATCCTATAAACTGATATACCTCTTAAGAAAAAGAGGTATTACACAGTCTATAAGACATATACCTAGAAGAATTCAAGAAAGATAAGAAACCTATCCATGATCTCACTATGTCCATCTATGTTTGATATCTTCTTTCCATCTTTCCATTTTGCAATAAAGACTATGGTATACATAATTAGGAAATAATCTCGTGCTCTAATGGAAAAAATCAAACTTACTAGACATATCATCTTGATCCAATCGAAGTGACTTAGTATGTATACCCAATAGGTTATCCGATCATGCCTTAAATTCAATGAATATATCCAAGGCATCAGATCTCCTATGTACATATCCTAACCTAGAACACTAAAAGTGATGAAATACTCATACCCACCCTATGCATGGACACTAAAAGTTGCATACATGTCAGTATGCACTAACTCCAAACATTCCTTGGCTCTAGTCCTCTTGTTCATTTTACCATTTATATAGGATTCGTAAATTGAAAGATCGTCTAGAATCAAAGAGTCAAGATTTTACTAGTCTTTGGATCCTATTTAGATTAATATGACTTAGGTCTAGAAACTAAAAGTTTAATTAGTGCTAGGTTTAATCATGAGATCTGACTATTCTGATCACTCTGTAAAGTAATAATAGAATACATATAAAAGAAGAGGATATAACCTCCCACTAGCTTGCATAACTAACCTTTTCATTTGAAGCTAAGGTAAGTATAATCCCATCATTTAACCTTCTCACTTATTGAATATCCTATAAGGACTTATAGATAATGGACCTGAAATCTATCCACCATAAATGGTGAAATGCACCACTAAATATTCAACAAGGAAAAAATGATGTATACTTTCCTTTTTCTTTTAGGTAAATTGGGCATTCCTTTTCTAGTGTCCTAAAAGGTCACAAAGGAATCACTTGCCCCTAAGGTTGCTCACTTATTCCTTCTCTTGAACTTTCCTTATTTGGTGTTGTTGTTGTTCTTCTTGGTAGAAGCACTTAAAAGAATTTTTGACTTCCATATGAACACCTTATAATATTTGAGAATCCCCTTAGCCATCCCAAAGGAAAATGGCAAGGTCTCTAAGATCATATGAATACTGGTGTTAATAAAAGTCCTAAGAGTAGCTTGTCAAAGCTGACCTACCCTTATCATGAAATAACCATTGAAAACCAGGAAAATAATATCAAAGTCTCTAGTAATAGACATATGTTGCTATTACAACATATTATCTAAAGATCCAAGTATTAGACACTTGGTCTTTTGATCCATCTAATACCACCTTTATATACTACTCTTTCCTTTTACTAGGTTAGTTCATAAGGAATAGCTAGCTCTGCCTAAACTCGCTTCTATGCAATTAGTTACAATATCCAGAATAAAATTAGTTTAATTGATTAGTTGAGCTTAGCCTATTGTGAGAAAGAAAGATATAATAGAACTAAAATGATATTTATAACAAAGAATATAACCAAGTATATGACGTAATTGAGCATTCATGACATCTGGTAATTAATTTAGCAAAAATGTATTGCTCTCAAACTACATATCCTCTTGTAAGGTATCTTAGTATCATAAAAATCAAGCCTATGCGGGATAGGTCATGACCTTATTACTAGTTAGAGACCTTCTCAGATTGATCTCCTTACCTTAACCATAAAGGTATCTAATGGCAAGATCAATATACCTTTTATTTTGCCCATGAACTATACAAGTGGGACCGCGTGGGGCGATTCTACCACTTCATATCCATTGTCAAGTGTATAACCATCGTTCTTAACCTATGAATGTCACCAAGTAAAGAATCCCATTGTGGGGACGGTCGCTCCCACTACAGACATATCTCGTCTTGTCCATGTGGAGATTCCATATCTTCTGATTCTTAGGACTAACTCATCATGGGGTTGGTGATGAACTCAAATCAAGATGGGCTCAACAGTGGAGTTCATGGGCTTGACTAAGGCCCTCTCCCACTTAATCTTTTGAGATAAATAAGAGAATTTTAAAACCATTAGTAATTTCCTTGATAAATAAATTATCTACTTTGAATTTTTCCAAAAATATATTTATTTCCAAATTGGAAATCTAGTATAATAGGAGAATGGCAACATGAAAAATTTAAAATTTCCATGAGAGTAATTTTAAAAAATAATTTTGATAACATATCCACTCGCAAAATTTTAAAATCTATTTTCATAAAATTCTCCTTTTATACACAATTCCAATTAATAAATATTTCATTTAGGAAATTGTGGACCCGCATTTTAGAGGTGAAAAAAATAGTCTTATTAAAAAACTAGAGTTGCCACTTATTTTATTTTATTTTAAAAAGAAAAATATAACAAGAAAGAAAGCCCTAAAAAAATATGACTCCTTCAGTTTTGGAAAAGCCTATCTTTGAAAAACCTGAGTCTTGGTTCAAGGATCAGGTTACTTATCAAGAAGGTACCTCAAAGAGGTAGCACCCCTATAAACCTTAAAAAGGTCTCTACTAGCTAAGTTGAGGGAAATATGAAAATTAATCAATTGATTGAAAGTACATAGATAGGGCTAAGGTGATTTTAAAATTCTATCAACACTTGCATGCCAAATAAAATCACAATCATAAAGAAGGGTTGGGGTGTGTACCTGGATTGCTTCTCAAGCACTATCATAAGACATCAAAGTTAGTTCGAATATTATATCACTTAGCATGCACTTTATCAGAGGAGGTCAAACAAACATCTAAGCACCCAAGTACTATTAAACATAAACATAGTTCACAATGGTAGGCATATTCATGGAATTTAGAAAGTGGGTGATAGAGAGTGTACTTGGGTAGCATGATCAACGTCTCCATGGAAAAAAATGGTTAACTTAACAATAAGTGTAAAACAATCTCATATATATATATATATATATCATAAATCAAATCAATGCCAATTAAACATCAAGCAATTATATCATTAAAATTGATATCAAAGATGTCATGGATGTTGGGCCCCCACCAAGACCCAATTAATTTTGCATGAATTCGTTCTATGAATTCCACTATTTGGAACCATGAAGTTTGTTCATACTTGTTAAAAATCAAGAAAACTGTGAAAATCATTGAAAGAAACAAAGAAAATGCATGCTAGAAGGAAATTTGGCAGCAAAAAAGTTTATTGAAAATAGGCATTTTTATTGCCTAGAAGAAGAAGTTTAAAAAATGAATTTTTAAAGATAGAATTATTCAATTGAAAATGGATTTGAAAACTCAATTCCAAATTGTAAATTTCCAATTGATAAAGAAAATATAGGAAGAGGTGTGCACCAAGGTAGTTGATTCTGGAGTGAGGTCTTGAGATGCGACAGTGACTTAAATTGCTGGTGATTGTAGGTGCTGCTAATATTCCCCACTTTCAAATGTTTTCTTTACTGTTAAAGTTCTATACCAATGCTCCCCATAAATTCAAGGTCCATTTCTTTGAGTTCCTTCTTGAGTGTCAAGAAGGCTGCATGGATAGCATAAGCACAACATAGAGAGTCAAACTATTCCCCTAGAGCAAGGGTTCATACTTTAGATGATGACATAGCTAATTGGATAAATATTTCAATGCATTTTCCTGTTCCAAACCATTTTTATGTCTCACACCAAGCACAAGATGCATGTCCTGGTTTGTTGGAGCAAAGGGAACACTGTATGCAGAGTGGTGTATTTTTAAGGGACAAAAAGGTGACCATGCAGAGGTGGTTGTTGGAAATGGTCTAAATGGTTGCTCCTTTAGATGTCACAATTGCTGTAAGTTATTATCTAAACATTGGTTCAGTTTTCTTGCAGTGGAGACGTGGGTGATCTTCATCCATCCTTTCAACTATTCAAGAAATTTGCAATGAAGTAGTGAATTTACATCCATTTTCAATGTTGAAATTGAGACAGAATCAATCACCAAAGTAGAGAATTCTCTAGATCCCTTGAATTCCGATGCATGGATTGGTGGATTAGAATTCTGCACACTGACGTTAGTTATCACTATCAACAAACTTGATTTGCTCAAGTCATCAATGGAGAAGTGAATCTCACTACTATCTCCTCTTAAAGTTTATGATTTCATGCTAATGCCATCACAACCCAAGCTATGATCTAGTGCACTCCAACTGAATGTCTTTCGAGATTCTTCCTAATTCTAATTCAGAGAATGGTGAGAGGTCACTTGGATTTACCACACCGAGGAAGTAGGACCACTATCATTAACTTTCCCACAAATAGTTTCTTTCAATTGAGTGATCATGTCTTCGTTGATCTTCAGATATTCACTTTCCCAAATAGCTTCTTATTCTTTAGACTTATCAAACTACTCAAAATCAGAAACTAAACCCCATGCAATTGGATTCAAAAACTTGTTTACATTTGTGAAGGTAAAAGAGCAGCAAGGGAAAGTAAGCATATAGTTCAATCAAACACAAATGAGAAGGCAATGGATGATATAAACGACTTCGGGTCATGAGCTAAGGTCTCTAGATGCTATGAATAGCTTAGGACTTTTGATGATATGAATGACTTGGGGTCGTGAGCTCAAGGCTCTAAATGCTATGAACAACTCAAGGCTATGGATGGCATCAAAGACTCTGAGTTGTGAGTTTAGGGCTCTAGATGCTATGAATAGCTCAGGGTTATGGATGATATGAACGACTCAAGGTAAAGAGCTTAGGGCTCTAGTTGTTGTGAACAACTCAAGGCTATGGATGACATGAACGACTATAAGGTCGTGAGCTCAAGGCTTGACACATTATGAGCAGCTGAGAGCTATGATGACATGAACGACTATAGGGTCATGAGCTCAAGGCTCTACATGTTATCAGCAGCTCAAGGCTACGAATAACATGAACGACTCTGGGTCATGAGTTGAGTTCTCCAAATTCTATGAACAAGTTAGTGTTGTGAATGACCTGAATGACTTTTGATCGTGAGGTTAAGACTCTAAATGCTACGAACAACTTAGGGCAGTAGATGATATGAATGACTCGAGGTCAAGTGCTTAGGGCTCTAGATGCAATCAATATCTCAGGGTTGTGGATGATATCAACAATTATGGGTTGTGAGCTTAGGTTAATAAATGCTATGAATAACTCAATTTTTGTGGATGATATGAATGAGTCGATGTCGTGAGCTCAGGTCTTTAGATACTATGAAGAGCTCAGTGTTGTGGATGACATGAACAACTCCGGGTCGTGAGCTCAAGGATCTAGATGTTGTGAACAAGTCAGGGCTATGGATGATATGAACAACTCTGGGTCATAAGGTCAGATCTCTAGATGCTATGAACAACTCAAGTTTATAGATGTCATGAATGACTTTGGGTAGTGAGGTTAGAGCTCTAGATTTTATGACTAGCTAAGGGTTGTGGTTGATATGAAAGACTTGAGGTCTTGTGAGCTCAAGGCTTTAGATGCAATGAATAGCTTAGGGCTATAGATGATATGAATGATTCTAGGTCATGAGCTCAAGGCTCTGGATGGTATCAACAACTCAGGGATATGGATGACATGAACGACTTCAGATTATGAGCTTAGGGCTCTAGATGCTATGAACAGCTCAAGGTTGTGGATGATATGAATGACTTTGGGTCATCAGCTCAAGGCTCTAGAAGCTAAGAATAGCTCATGGATGTGAATGACATGATTGAATTCAGGTTGTGAGCCTAGGACTCTAGATGCTATGAACAACTCAAGGCTATGAATGACATGAACAAATTTGGATCGTGAGCTCAGGTCTCTAGATGCTATGAACAACATAAGGGTATGGATGATATGAACAACTCGAAGTCGTGAGCTCAAGGCTCTAGATACTTTAAACAACTCAAGGCTATGGATAAGAAGAACAAATCTTGGTTGTATATGACATGAATGATTTCGTGTCGTGAGCATAGGGCTTTAGTTGTTATGAACATATTAGGGCTAGTGGATGACATGAACAACTCCGGGTTGTAAGCTCAGGATTGTGGATGATATGAACGATTTTAGGCCATGAGCTTAAGGCTCTAGATGCCATGAACAACTCAAGGTTGTAGACAACATAAATGACTATGGGTCGTGAGCTTAGGGCTTTAGATGCTATGAACAACTCAGGGTTGTGGATGATATGAATAACTCCGGGTTGTGAGCTTAAGGCTCTACATGATATGAAGAACTCAAGGTTGTGGATGATAGGAAGGACTCCAAGTCATGAGCTAAGCACTCTAGATGCTATGAACAACTTAGGGTTATGGATGACATGAATGACTACGGGTCAAGAGTTGAGGGCTCTAGATGCTATGAACAACTCAGAGTTGTGGATGATATAAAGGACTTGAGGTCAGGAGCTCAAGGCTTTAGATGCTATGAACAAATCAAGATTGTGGATGACATAAAAAATTTTGGGTCGTGAGGTCAAGGAACTAAATGTTATGAATGACTCAAGGTTGTGAATGGTATGAATGACTCAAATTCGTGAGCTCTAAGCTCTAGATGCTATGAATAGTTGAGGGTTATGGACGATATGAATGACTCAAGGTCGTGAACTCAGGGCATCTAGATGTATCGCATGAACAACTTCGAGTCGTGAGCCCAAGGCTCTAGATGCTATGAATAGATCAACACTATGGATGACATGGATGATTCCGAGTCGTGAGCTCAAGGCTCTTGATAGAATAAATAGCTCAGGGCTATGGATAACATGAACGACTCCAGGTCTTGATCTCAGAGCTCTAGATGCTATGAACAACTCAGGGTTGTGGATGATATGAATGAATCGATGTCATTAGCTCAGGGCTCTAGTTGCTATGAACAACTCAGAGGTAGTGAATGACATGAATTACTCCAGGTCGTGAACTCAGGGCTCTCGATGCTATGAACTACTAAGGAATGTGGATGAAAAGAATGACTTTGGGTCGTGATCTCAAGAAAATAGTTGCTATGAACAACATAGGGTTGTGGATGGTAGGAATAACTCGAGCTACTATAGGCTCAAGGCTCTAGATGCTATGAATAGGTTAGGGTTTTGATGATATGAATGACTTTGGGCTGTGGGCTCAGTTCTCTAGATGCTATGAATATCTCAGGGATACCGATGACATGAATGACTCCGAGTCGTCTGCTCAGAGCTCTTAATGTTATGAACAACTTAGGGTTATGGTTGACATGAATGATTCCAACTTGTGAGCTCAAGGCTCTACATGCTATGAATAGCTAAGGGTTGTGGATGGCATAAATGACTCTAAGTCGTTAGCTGAGGGCTTTAGATGCTATGAATAACTCAAGGTTATGGATGAAATGTATAACTCAAGGTCATGAGCTTAAGGCTCTAGTTATCTGATTACTACTCAAAAAGTGCTATTTGATAGCTTATAATTAACCCTTTTAAACACTTTTGAGTAGTAGTTATTGCCTTTTAACCCAATTAACATGTTAAGGCCCCTTTCAATCAATTCTAATCAAAATGTGTAAGTTTTGGTGTTTTTGTTAGTATTTTGATCACCAAAGAATTAGGAGATTGAGGAGAGTTATATGGAATCCTTGGCAAGCAATGGGAAGCTTAGAGGAATGAAGAATCAAAGCTTTGAAGCTCTTTTGCCATAAGCAAAGTGGAAATGCAAAGGGGAAGCAAAGAGAATTTAGCCATGAAGCATTCTTGATGACAGTCACTGCAGCCACTTTTGGAGCACTTCTTGAAGTCCAATTTATGCATGCTATATGTCATTTGAAAGCTTAGGAAGTCAAAAATCCAATGCTTCAAACCGTGTTCAATTCAAAGTTGAAATGAGGAAGTTACAGCCTTTGGAAGACAACTGCTCCAAGCTGAAGGAAGGCTTCAGAAAAGTGCTGCGAAATCAGCCTTTTGTTGCGGAATGGTTTCGCAGCCTTTTTGCACAGTGCCATGGATTTCCCCTGAAGCTTCACGCCGCGATGGAAGCCAAACTCCACAAGATGGAAGTCAATTTCGTGAAGGTGTTGAATCAGCTGGTTGCTATGAAGAAATTTCGCAGCCCTTCTTGTGCACCTGCGAAATTTCGCAGACCTCACCTTTCACTTGCGAAGTGGTCCTGAGTGCTTCCCGATATTTGTAACCGACACTTGGAGATATTTTTCATTAGATTTTTGTTGCCTAAATGCCCAAATTCTCCTTGTAAGTCACCAATGATAGATTTCCTTAGCTTTTAAGTTGGGAATTTGGCAAAATATCAGGGGAACAACTATCAATGTAATTTTGGTTTTTGAAGGGGAGCCGGAGGAGCCTGTTCTGAGGGGGTTCCAGAGGAGATCCTTTGTACAATTTTGAGAAGGAAGTAAAATACAGAGCACTTGCTCTGTTTTTCCTATATATTCTTGTCTTCTCTTTCATTTTCATTTTCTTGCTAGCCAAACATTCTCTGAGATGTTTTCTCAGAGGATGAGAGGCTAGTCTCTTTGTCTCTTGGAGTGAAGAAAGCCGGGTAAGTTTCCTCATGCATAAATTGGAAGTTTTGTTGTTTTAGTTTTTAATGAAGAGAAAGTGTGACCCGTTAATGGTTTTTATCTTTTTAGTTAACTTAAAACTCCTTTAAATCACCTGGGCCAACACTTGGTAAGGCAAGTGATCTCCATCCATGGAGATTCACTAGTTTACCCCTTGCGAGCCTCTGGGAGGTGACTTGAAGGTAGGATTTTCTAGAATAGCCAACACTTGGTAAGCTTTTGGACTCCAAGGAGACATCCATTAGTTATCTCTTGCGAGCTTTTGATGGGTAATCCAAGGTTAAAGATCACCTTGAATGGCAAGTGCTAGGTGAGAGGTATGAGCCATTGTAAGGTGCATCAGTTAGAGGAATTTAGTGTTTGAAACCATTAATGGGAAACATCTGTACAACACCGGTTGGAGAAGGAACTATATGTTAATTCTCTAATGCGAGGAAAAGAAACAAGTGACCGGAACTCCTTTTTGTATGATGAATCTGAGCCTAGTGATCTAAACTCCAAGAAACACTTTTCTTTGTAAGTAAAATTAGTTACTATTTTTGGTTAGCTTAAAACCAATCTTTTTTCAAACATCTTTATGTTTTCTTTTAAAGCTAACCTTGAAATGAAAAGACACCAATTCAGCTTTGAATTAATATCATTTGTGAAGTGAAAACCCATCCTAGTGAACGATCCTAGAGCCACTATGCTATAGTAGCTTTGTCTTTGCTACCCTAGTATATGGTGTAATAGGTTATAAATTTTGTTGATTAATCCCTCAATCAAGGAGCACCAGCTGGACACGAATCAGCTGAGACACCAATTAGGCATGAATCATTATCCTGAACATCTTAGAGTTGTGGGTGAGATGAATGATTCCAAGTCCTAAGCTCAGGGCTCTAGATTGTATAAGCATCTTAAGGCTATGGATGATATGATCGACTTAAGGTCCAATGGGCTCAAGGTTCTAAATGTTGTGAATAGCTCAATGTTGTAGATGACATGAATGACTCTAGGTCATGAGCTTAAGGCTCTACATGCCATGAACAACTCAGGGTTGTACATGACATGAACAACTCTGGGTCGTGAGCTCAAGGCTCTAGATGCTATGAAAAGCTTAGGGCTTTGGATGGTAGGAACAACTCTTTTGGTCAATTTTATTATAAAAGTAATGTCCTATCATTCCTTTTGGATAGCCTACAAATTGACATACCTCATACATTGTTTCCAACTTGTCTACCTTTGGTTTCAGCACGTGTGTTGGACACCCTAAAATATGAATGTGTTGCAAACTAGGTTTGCAACCTTTCGATATCTCTATGAGAGTCAATGGTACCAACTTGGAAGGCACTAGGTTAAGAAGGTAAGCCACAGTATCTAAGGTATACCCCCAAAAGGATACAAGAAGTGATGAGAAACTCATCATAAACCTCACCATGTCCATTAACGTTTGATTTCTTCTTTTTGCTACTCCATTTTACTGTGGAGTTCTAAGTGCACTCAACTAGGATATAATCTCATGCTCCTTAAGGAAAGAATCGAATTGAGTAGACATGTACTCTCCACCTTGATCAGATCAAAGTTCCTTGATACGTTTACGCAATTGGTTTTTTGATTCTGCCTTAAATTCAATGCATTTATCCAAGGCATCAAACTTTTTATGCATCTAGTAAACATATCCAAACCTGGAGTAATCATCCGTAAATGTAATGAAATACTCATACCTTTCCCGTGCATGGACATTAAAAGGCCCACACACATCAGTATGCACTAACTCTAAACACTCCTTGGATCTATATCCTTTAGTAGTAAAGGACCTCTTGGTCATTTTACCTTTTATACGGGATTCATAGACTAGAAGATCTTTTGGAATCAAAGAAGGTAAAATTCCAAACTTAACTAGTCTTTGAATCTTGTTTAAATTAATATGACCTAGGCATAAATGCTAAAGTTATGTTTGATTAGTGCTAGGCTCCTTTATTTTTTTGTGAGATATGAAATTCTCATTACTTGGCAAAACAGATAATGGAAAAACATGATAAAGACAATCTATCAATGATTTCAAATCCAAGGCTCGTTTAAGAGTCCGATCATATGAATCATATGATGTAATAGGAGTTCTTTCTGACATTTTAGCATCCATAATAACCTTAAGAGTAGCTTGCCTAGCTGGCCTGCTCTTGCCACCAAACATCTCATGGAGATTGATAAGAATATCATGAGTTGTTGACATAGACACGTGATGATTTTGCAGTACGTTATCTAAAGACCCAAGTATGATACACTTGGTCTCCTGATCCGCTCTTTGCTAACTATGATAATTGTCCCTCTCATCCTGAGTTAAATGTTCATTAGGAGTAGAAGGATCAGTTTCCTAAGTTACCCATTTTAGCTCCTCGGAAGTGAGTACTATGTCCAGATTCCTTTTCCAATCCATATAGTTTGGTCCCATCAACTTGTTAGTAGTGCGAATGAGATTAGTTGGACTATAAGACATGATATTTGTAACAAAAATAAAACCATGTATTAATTAATTAAGCATACACAACAAGTTAGTAATTAATTTAACAAAAATGTAGTGCTCTCAAACTACATATCCTTTTGCAAGGTATCCTAGTATCATAAGGATCAAGCCTACGTGGGGCAAGTCATGACCTTATTACTAGTTAAAGACCCTCTTAGATTGATCTCCTTGTAACATACCTTTTAATTTGGCCCATGGACTATGCAAGTAGGACCATGTGAGACAATTCGACCACCTCATATCCAATGTTAAGTGTATAACCATTGTCCTTGAGCTATCAGTGTCACCAAGTAAGAAAACCCACTGTGGGGGTGTGATTACTACTCAAAAAGTGCTATTTCATAGCTTGTAATTAACTCTTTTAAACACTTTTGAGTAGTAGTTATTACCTTTTAACCCAATTAACATATTAAGGACCTTTGCAATCATTTCTAATCAAATTGTGTTAAGTTTTGGTGTTTTGATAGCTTTTTGATCACCAAAGCAATCTGAGATTGAGGAGAGTTCTTTGGAATCCATGGCAAAGCAATGGAAAGCTCACAAACATGAATAACCGAAGCTTTGAAGTCCTTTTCCATAAGCAAATCCGGAATGCAAGGAGGGGAAGCAAAGAGAAATCTGCCATGAAGCATTCTTGATGATAGTCATGAAAGCCACTTTTGGAGCACTTCCTGTAGTCCAATTTATACATGCTATATGTTGTTTCGAAGCTCAGGAAGTCAACAATCCAATGCTTTAAACGGTATGTGATTTGGAGTTGAAATGAAGGAGTTACAGCCATTGGAAGCTGATCACTCCAAGCTGAAGGCATAATTTGCACAACTGCGAAATCAGCCTTGAACTGCGAAATCAGCCTTGGGCTGCGAAAATGTTGTCCTTTTGCTGCGAAAATTTCGCAGCCATTTTGCACAATGCAATGGAATTTCTCTTGAAGCTTCTTGATATTTGCGACCGACATTTTTAGATTTTTTGCTTTAGATATTTGATGTCTAAATCCCCAAACTCTCCTTGTAACCCACCTATCATAGGATTCCTTAGTCTTTAAGTAAGAACAAAGGGTGAATAACCTCTTATATATAGTTTGTAATTTTCTATATATCATCACTCTCGGGAGCTTGTTCTCGGAGACGCATCCTTTGTACAGCTTGGGAAGGAAGTAAAATACAGAGCACTTGCTCTGTTCTTCCTTCATATTTTTGTTTTCTCGTTAGTTTTCTTTCTAGCCAATCAAACTCTGAGGATTTTTCCTCAGAGGATGAGAGGCTAGGCTCTTCGTCTCTTGGAGTGAAGAAAGCCGGGTAAGTTTCCATATGCATAAATTGGAAGTTTTGTTGTTTTAGTTTTTAATGAAGAGAAAGTGTGACCCGTTAATGGTTTTTATCTTTTTAGTTAACTTAAAACGCCTTTTAATCACCTGGGCCAACACTTGGTAAGGCAAGTGATTTCCATCCATTGAGATGCACTTGTTTATCTCTTGCAAGCCTTTGGGAGGTGGTTTAGAGGTAGGATTTTCTAGAATAGCCAACACTTGGTAAGCTTTTGGACTCTAAGGAGACATCCATTAGTTATCTCTTGCGAGCTTTTGACGGGTAATCCAAGGTTAAAGATCACCTTGAATGGCAAATGCTAGGTGAGAGACATGAGCCATTGCAAGGTGCATCAGTGAGAGGGAATTAATGTTTGAACCCATTAAGGGGAAGCATCTGTACCACACTGGTTAGAGAATTAACTATATGTTAATTCTCTAATGCGAGGAAAAGAAACAAGTGACCGGAACTCTCCTTTTTGTATGAGGAACTTGAGCCTAGTGATCTAAACTCCAAGAAACACTTTTCTTTGTAGTTAAAATCAGTTACTATTTTTGGGTAGCTTAAAACCAACCTTTTCAACCAAAGATTATGTTTTCTTTTAAAGCTAACCTTGAAATGAAAAAGCACCAATTCATCTTTGAATTAATATCAATTGTGAAGTGAAAACCCATCCCAGTGAACGACCCTAGAGCCACTATGCTATGCTAGCTAAGGCTATCCTAGTACATGGTGTAATAGGTTATAAATTTTGTTGATTACTCCCTTCTGAGGACCACAATCAAGGAACACCAGCTGGATACGAATCAAATGGTACCATTGTCAGGGACCATTGAGAGGACATGAATCAGTTGAGACACCAATTGGGAATGAATCAGGGTGGTTGCTCCCACTACAGACATGTCAAGTCTTGTCCATAAGGAGAGTCCATGTCCCTTGATTCCTGGGGTCCAACCCACCATGGGGGTGGTGATGAACCCACATCAAGATAGGCTTCACAATGGAGACTACGGGCTTTGCTAAGGCCCTCTCCCACTTAATCTGTTGTAAAGAGAGACTTTTAGTAATTTTGGCAACCATTCTTAAAACAAACTCTCTATCATGAGATTTTCCAAGTTTGTTATTTACTTCTTAAATTGGGACTCCTGTGCTAAAATATTTGTTCTCTTATTTTTTATCATTGAACTATCCAAACAAAACAATTTCCTCATTTCTTCTAGGGGGGGGGGAGAGCCTAGAGGACCAACTATAGGTTTAGTTTTCCTTCTCTCACCGAGAAAGAACTGGAAAACCTTTTAAAGATTAATAATCATATAGTTATAAAGAAATAGCAATAGATCTTAACAACAACTAGTTACAAGAAAAATAACATTGGAAAAAACTTCCCATGAAAATTTATTTTCTTAAGAAAAATCCAAAGATTACTTTAATTGATTTTATTTAAAACAATATCTTGGTAAGCTATCTTAATCATGAATTATCCATCATATATTTTTACAAAAATAATTTATTTCCTTAAATTAGAATCTTGTGCTAAATAGGAAATATTTTATTTCATAAAGACTTGGAAAAATAGAGCTTCTTCCTTAAAATGAAAAGATTCTTAGAGATCTAAAATCTACCAAGATTTATTTAGAGAAAAAAATCTCTAAGAGTTTAATTTTGAAAAGGAAGTAGGTTCCTCATTTCTTTCCAACTTGTCTTTTCCTAAAATAAAAATTTCATATTCTAATTTAATAAATTATCTAAAAAAGAAAAAACATATGAAAATTCATTTACTTAAGAATACCAAAATATATTATATACCAAAAGTAAAAAAGCATAAAAGACATAAAAGGAAATTAAATAAATAATTCCCATGGCTTGAGGGATCCTATTGCAAATTTGGATAAAATCTAAATTACCAAAATAGCCCTGTAACCAAAGATAGGGTTAGTGAAAAATGAAAAACCTAACGGTCCCAATTGCCACTAAAAAAAAAAAAAATTGAGCCCAAAAAGAAGCCCAAAGAACCAAAAACAATTTGACTCGAACTCAATCCCATAACTGCATGCCCTTTGAGCAACCTTACTTCAATCAACCATATCTCCCTTGTTTCAACTCCAAATTGTGATCCATTTAAAGCATTGGAGCCCTGACTTCCTAATATTTAGAACCATATTTGGTTTGTCCTAAAAATCTCATGGGAGGTAGTCCTGATTTTGAGTTAAATTCTGCCTCATTGTGCTGCTAGGCTCTTTGCATAGCCTAACTTCATTTGGCTATATCTCCCTTGTTTCAACTTTGAATTACAATCCGTTTGAAGTATTGGAATCCTGACTTCCTAAGCTTCAAAACCATAGGTATATTGATTAAAAAAATCATAGGAATTCATCCCAATTTTATCTTAAAGATGACGTAACTATGCTACTAGGGATCTCAAATTAAGAACTTCCAGGAATCTTTATTTTTTTCTTCAATCACCATAGGTACTCAAGAAAGAAACTTCAAGAAGCCTTCTTCTCTATTGGGTCACCATAAATGGATACCAAAACTGAAATTTTTACAACCAAAAAAATTCCTATGCTCCTAATGGAGCTTTTAACCCATCTAGTGAAAAAGAAAGATTTTTACAATCAAATAAAAATCCTATACCCCTTATAGGGTATACAACGCAAACTAGAGAAAGAAAATAATCCAAAAACTATTAAGATCATCATTCATTCAACAATAACCATCATACATTAATCCCTAGGGCATGGGATGAAAACCATACCCTATAAAACAAAGTTATCACATCCTAGAGTAGATCTAACATGCAAAATCCTATCATAGGGCTCTAATACCAATTGATGAGAACCTTAGATTTCTCCATTCCTTTACCCTAGATCGTATAGGTGCATTCAAAACTACCCTAGGCCTTTAGATCCTATGCAATGGAAACAAAAAAAAAAAAAAACATATTTTTACAATTTTTGGATCAAGAGAAAATCCATTAGAGAACTTTACCTTTGATTTGGCTGTTCCCATATCAATTTCACTCGGAGAAGATGAAGAACAATGAATTTGGAAGTCTCGTACACCCAAGATTTTCTGCCCAATGACTCGAACCATGATCTTAGCACTCCAAAGTGTGGACTTTGGAAAGGATAATATGTTGGCTCTCACTATATCTTTCTTTCTTTAGAGGTGGAAGACATAGTCTCTTTAAAAGTTATAGAAACCTTAGTCCCTATGGGGATATTTAAAGGGTTCCCCTATAGGGCCTAAGTGACTTGAGTCCACCAAGGCTTGGGTTACTTAATCTAACCCAAAATAGGTCATAATTGATTAATTAACCACACAGGGCCATGTAATTAATCAATTAGCCCAATCCAAAGAACTTGTTCACTATCCCTTGTGCAATATTACGTAATTACCAAAATACCCTTATGCAAAAGAATGAACCAAGAGTCAATTCAACCCTTATAAACCATGTCATCATGGTATATAAGCTTAAAGTGGGGGTCACTATGACCCATAGGAGTACTGACTCCCTCAAAATCCAATTCTGAAGTTGATTCAACATTTCACTAAAGAGAATCAACTACACTCTAGTATTCTATGTAAATAACAACGAGACAAAGCTTAGGGTTCGTGACCTACTATCCATTGTATGTAGACTCCCCATGAACTAGTGTTCGTAATTTAACAAGGCAGTGCTATCATTTTTCAAGATTACCTTTCCAATCCTTGAGTTACAGATCCCACTTATTATGTGATCAATTGACATACTCTAACTCTAAGGAGCAAATGTCAAATTTCCATTAAAAGAAATGTTATGACCATAGTCTTCTAGATCACATGTCCTTTGGATCACCCAAGGGGACACACTGTCGCAATCCATGAGATATCATGGTGCCTTTATTGAGAATACCTATTGCCTCTAACCTCTATCAATAGTGACCCAATCCATAGGGATATATGACCACTTTAGGGTCTCACCTATAGGTCAAAGCCTCCTATTAACTTTGGCACAAGCTCAATATCCTCTCAAGGTTGAGAGTCCATGCAGTATAGTAGCTTAGTGAATCACAACAATTGATAACTTTATATCATGATTCACCGTAGCTCCTGTCAAATGCACGTCACATGGACTAGTACACTCACCATGGGAAAACCATCCTGACAGCCAAGACAAGTTATCCCTCTAATTAGGAGGTAGTGTACTACAGTCTCAGATGGATAGCCCAAATCCATGAACCAACTGTGGACAACTCATCACTCTACAAGGAACCCATGACTTGTATCTTCTGTGCAACTTCTAATGCACCCAAGTCATGTACAATGTAAGTGATGTAGAGAGTGTATGCTCAAATAACCAATTAATACAAATGAGATATTTAATGGAAATCGAGAAACATAACTAAATAAATTTATAAATAAATTTCAATATGTTACATCATGTCATATTTTCTGGGGCTCAACTCCAACATGTACAATGTAGGAGACATAAGTTGTGTGCTCAAATCAATGTTAATATGCCAAAGGGATAACAAGGAGATAGTTAAGTCTAACTTTGTTACATCATGTATTGCTTTTAGAGGCTCAATCCCAACAAACTCCCACTAGCCCTAAAAACAAACTAGGCACCATAGAAAAATTCTTCTCCATAGTCTCATCACCTCACTATACTATCTCAAAATAAGGTAACACTTCCTCTTTATGTGTTTTCTCTTCTAGGGGTACTTCAATTCTTTAGAGTATTCCAACGTCCCACTGTTATCACATAATAGTTTCTTAGACAATATGGCCAAGAGAACCACCTATAAGCCAAAAGGTTTCTTTTGTTGCTATAGAAGCAACAAAAACCACTTAGAGTGTACACATACCCAAAGGTAGACTTGCAAGAGTCCTTATCAAACTGAAGTCCAATTTCTTGTTATGAAAGGAGTACCAACTCATCGCAAAGACTCACAAACATATAATCCCTCATTCTTCAAAGATACTAGAGTATATGTTTGACATCCACCCAAAACTTTAATAAGAAAATGGACTAATATACACTCATTATTCCTACAATGAAGCAAATATTTGGTCTAGCACATAGCATCGCATACTTAAGGCTACCATTGTAGAAACATTGGATACCACCTTAATATGATCTCTCTCCATTGATGTCCAAGGACATTGTTCCTAAGAAAAACAACTCCAAATCTAAAGAGTACCTTTCTTGGAGTTTTGCATCATATGCTTGACCAAGTGCTTATCTATGTAGGTGACATGGCATAATTTTCCTATTCTTGCAGTCCTAAAGGACCTTAACCCCAAGAATATATTACACCTTCCTCTAGATTTTCATCTAGAACTGAGTAGACTACCAGATCTTAACTGATGGCAATATCCCTATATCATATCTAGTGAGTAGATTGTCATCTACTTGCAAGATCTTAAAGCATCACCATGCTTCCCTATGCCTTCTTGTATACATACACACAAAGCCCTTTGCTATGAAAATGTTTGGTTGTTAAATCTCATAAACGAGACACATTGCAATATATAGCAGTGATCTGATGGATTTGAGTATGACCACTGTTGAAAAGGTTTTCCATAGTAGAAATAAAATTTCAAACTATAACCTTTAGCTAGAGTCTTAGCCACATGAAACTCAAGATTTTCATCTACTCTTGTGTTCCTCTAGTATACCAACTTACACCTATGGGTTTTATCCCTTTAGGTGCTTCTACAGGAACCTAAACTATGTTAGAATACAAAGATTCTAACTATCTCTTCGCAACTCCTTGCCTTAAGGGAGCACAAACACTACTCACTACTTGTTTATAATCTATGAGATATGAACCTCCCATTATGATGAGGCACTGGTGTAATGCCCCCAAACCCAATTTAGGGATAAAATTGTAATTTAAAAATATAATTAATTAAATTAATTTAATAAGGATAGAAAAGTCTTTTCACTTTTAAAAGCCCTAGGTATAAATTAGTTTTTCCATAACTTCTTTATTCAAAAAACCCTTTTACATGGACATAAAAAAGATAAGAGAGAATAGGGAAATGTAAAACTAAAGATTTGGAAGTTTGAGGTTGAAGATCAATTTTCCAAGTAAGATTTTAACCCTTAGATTAACATTTTAGATTTGTTAATTAGTTTTGAACACATTAGATATTCTTTGAAAAATCCCAATCTAGATTAGGGTTTGTTTATTTAACTTTTAGATCAAAAGGTTTGGAAATTTGTGAGTGTAGGTTGATTTATTGATGAAGATAAGAAATTTTCAAAAATTTCAATTGAATAGGAAAATAAATAAATTTAAAATGACAAAATCAATTGAAGAAAGAAAAATTTTGGATTTAGAAAATAAATAAATAAATCATTCATGCAGGTTTTAGATTGGAAAAGAAAAGGAAAATAATAATAATAATAATAATAATAATAATAATAATAATATTATTATTATTATTATTATTATTATTATTATTATTATTATTACTATTATTAGTAATAAGAAGAATTGTATGATTTTTGGATTTTGGATTTTGAGGCACTGTGTTAGGGTAACAATAAGGGGGGGAAAAAAGAACGAATAAGTGTAGTGAGATTGTTGAGTGAAAAAAAAAATCAATATGTAACCGTGAGAAGCAAAGGTTGGTAGTGGAATTAATTAAAGGTATCCACAGTTCATGTCATCTATAGCCTTGAGATGGTCATAGCATCTAGAGCCCTCATCTCACAAGCCCTAAGTTGTTCAAAGCATTAATAGCTTAGAGCCCATGACCCAAAGTCATTCATATCATCTAAAGCTTTGAACTGTTCATAACATCTAAAGCTTGGTGCCTAGAGTCGTTCATGTCATTCACAACTATGATTTGTTCATAGTGTCCAGATGGCTTAGCTGACGACCCAAAGTCGTTCATGTCATTTGATTCCTTCCCAATTGGTGTCTTAGATGGTTCATGTCCTCTCAATGGTCCCTAACAGTGGTACCATTTGATACGTGTCCAGCTGGTGTCCCTTGATTTTGGTCCTCAGGGAGTAATCAACAAAATTTATAACCTATTACACCATGTACTAGGATAGCCTTAGCTAGCATAGCATAGTGGCTCTAGGGTCGTTTACTATGATGGGTTTTCACTTCACAATTGATATTAATTCAAAGCTGAATTGGTGTCTTTTCATTTCAAGGTTAGCTTTAAAAGAAAACATAATCTTTGGTTGAAAAGGTTGGTTTTAAGCTAACCAAAAATAGTAACTAATTTTAATTATAAAGAAAAGTGTCTCTTGGAGTTTAGATCACTAGGCTCAGGTTCCTCATACAAAAATGAGAGTTCTGGTCACTTGTTTCTTTTCCTTGCATTAGAGAATTAACATATAGTTAATTCTCTAACCGGTGTGGTACAGATGCTTCCCCTTAATGGGTTCAAACACTAATTCCCTCTCACTGATGCACCTTGCAATGGCTTATGCCTCTCACCTAGCATTTTCCATTCAAGATGATCTTTAACCTTGGATTACCCGTCAAAAGCTCGCAAGAGATAACTAATGGATGTCTCCGTGGAGTCTAAAAGCTTACCAAGTGTTGGCTATTCTAGAAAATCCTACCTTCAAATCACCTCCCAAAGGCTCACAAGAGATAAACAAGTGCATCTCAATGGATGGAGATCACTTGCCTTACTAAGTGTTGGCCCAGGTGATTTAAAGGCGTTTTAAGTTAACTAAAAAGATAAAAACCATTAACGGGTCACACTTTCTCTTCATTAAAAACTAAAACAACAAAATTTTCAATTTATGCATGAGGAAACTTACCCGGCTTTCTTCACTCCAAGAGACGAAGAGCCTAGCCTCTCATCCTCTAAGGGAAAATCCTCAGAGTTTGATTGGCTAGAAAGAAAAAGAACGAGAAAACAAAAATATGAAGGAAAAACAGAGCAAGTGCTCTGTAAAATATATTTCTTGCAAAACTATACAAAGGATTGCGTCTCCGAGAACAAGCTCCCGAGAGATTGATTCTTTTAAAGAAAATTACAAACTATATATAAGAGGTTATTCACCCCTTTGTTCTTACTTAAAGACTAAGGAATCCTATGATAGGTGGGTTACAAGGAGAGTTTGGGGATTTAGACATCAAATATCTAAAGAAAAATATCTCAAAATGTCGGTCGAGAAGCTTCAGGAGAACACCGCGACACTGTGCAAAATGGCTGCGAAATTTTCGCAGCAAAAGGACAACATTTTCGCAGCCAAAGGCTGATTTCGCAGCCGTGCAACATTCTGCCTTCAGCTTGGAGTGATCTGCTTGCAATGGTTGTAACTCCTTCATTTGAACTCCGAATCATGCACTATTTGAAGCATTGGATTTTTGACTTCTTGAGCTTCGAAACAACATATAGCATGCATAAATTGAACTCCAGGAAGTGCTCCAAAAGTGGCTAACATGACTGTCATCAAGAATGCTTCATATTAGATTTCTCTTTGCTTCCCCTCCTTGCATTCCGGATTTTCTTATGGAAAAGGACTTCAAAGCTTGGGTTCTTCATGTTTCTGAGCTTTCCATTGCTTTTCCATGGATTCCAAATAACTCTCCTCAATCTTGGATTGCTTTGGTGATCAAATTACTAACAAAAACACCAAAACTTACACAAAGTGATTAGAAATGATTGCAAGGGTCCTTAATATGTTAATTGGGTTAAAAGGTAATAACTACTACTCAAAAGTGTTTAAAAGAGTTAATTACAAGCTATAAAATAGCACTTTTTGAGTAGTAATCATCATCAACAATCTTCAGTTGTTTATAGCACTAGAGGGCTTAGCTCATGACACAGAGTAGTTCTTCATATCCACAGCCCTGAGCAATTCATAGCACCTAGATCCCCCAGTTCACGACCCGAAGTCATTTATGTTATCCATAGCCTTGAGTTATTCATAGCATTTAGAGCCTTAAGCTCACGACCTGAAATCGTTCATATCATTTAGAGCCTTGAGCTATTCATAACATCTAGAGCCTTGTGCTTATGACTTAGATTTTTTTGTGTCATCCATAACCCTGAGTTGTTCATAGGATCTAGAGCCATGAGCACACGACCTCGAATCGTTCATATCATCCACAGTCCTTAGCTATTCATAGCATCCAAAGCCCTAATCTCACAACCTAGAGTCGTTCAT
>CAMFZD010000136.1:60000-61948 GCA_946000715.1 Vitis cinerea var. helleri x Vitis riparia | reverse complement strand
TTGCATGGTGCCCGCCCGCGAGCCAAGCCAAGGTGCCACGGGGCCTTGCTTGGTGCCCGCGAGCCAAGCCAAGGTGGCACGAGGCCTTGCTTGGTGCCCGCCCGCGAGCCAAGCCAAGACACGCGATGCATGCCACGGGGCCTTGCTTGGTGCCCGCGAGCCAAGCCAAGGTGGCACGAGGCCTTGCATGGTGCCCACCCGCGAGCCAAGCCAAGGTGCCACAGGGCCTTGCTTGGTGCCCGCGAGCCAAGCCAAGGTGGGACGAGGCCTTGCATGGTGCCCGCCCACGAGCCAAGCCAAGGTGCCACGGGGCCTTGCTTGGTGCCCGCCCGCGAGCCAAGCCAAGACACGCGATGCATGCCACGGGGCGTTGCTTGGTGCCCGCGAGCCAAGGCAAGGTGGCACGAGGCCTTGCATGGTGCCCACCCGCGAGCCAAGCCAAGGTGGCACGGGGCCTTGCTTGGTGCCCGCGAGCCAAGCCAAGGTGGCACGAGGCCTTGCATGGTGCCCGCCCGCGAGCCAAGCCAAGGTGCCACGGGGCCTTGCATGGTGCCCGCCCGCGAGCCAAGCCAAGGTGCCACGGGGCCTTGCTTGGTGCACGCGAGCCAAGCCAAGACACATGACGCGTGCCACCTCCCGTGCCACGATAGCTACAATGACCCTCGATATGGTGCTAGAGGCTGTGCTACGACACGTGACCCATGCCATGATGCGTGCCACGGCCCGAGGCACGACACGTCTCGCGTGCCACGACCCCCATGCCATGGTGCCATGACACCTGTAATGACCCATTCCATGGTGGTAGAGGCTGTGCCAAGACACATGGTGCGTGCCCTATCTAGATTTCGACCCTGATGCCTTGACAAGGTTCCGGATTATGGTCTATTGCTAATCACGGAATGTTATTAATCCATGGATTCCTGTTGCAAAGGTTGTTCGCTATTTTTTTTGTATGGTTTTTTTAAGTAAAAAAAATTTAAAGTAATTTTTTTTTGGACAATCCTTGGATTCTTTTTTAAGATTTCTTTTTCCCATATCAAATACAATTTTTAAAAATATTTAAATGAATATTTACTTATTTTCCCCCATTTTTCTAAGTAAAAAAGCTAAAAAAAATATTTTTTGGCCAAGAGAGCTTCACCAATCCTTGAATTCGTCTTCCATATATTTTTCCCATGTGAAATACATTTTTTAAAAATATTTACACTATTTTTTCCTCATTTTTACTATTTTTTTAAGTAAAAAATTCGAAAAAAAAAATTATTTTTGAGAGATAGGTTGCATTAATTGATGGATTCCTATTCCAGATATTTTTCCCATGTGAAATACAAATTTTAAAAATATTTTCACTATTTTTTGGTATTTTTTACTATTTTTCCCTATTTTCCCCTATTTTTCGGACAAAAAAATTAAAATAAATATTTTCTGGGCCGAAATTTATTTTTTTTTTTTTCCTTGGGTTCATATAATTATTATAAAGAGATTCAGCAAAAAAAACGGAATTAAAAACTCTTTTTTCATTAAAAAATGGCATTATGTCTCCTCAAGCATGGGTGATGTCTCCTCAAGGCATTTCCAAAACGGCCCAAAATGCTCTTTAAGGGGGGGGTGCTGTCCTCAATGGGCTGGCAGCACCACCCGCCCAGGCACGCTGCAGCGCGTGCCGCCCTTGGCGTGCAGGCCGCCCATGCCACCCTAGGCATGGCGCCCCCGCATATGCCACCCTCAAGCCCACGACACGCTAATGCGAAGAGAGCACGCCCGCGACACCGTGGGGAGCCCTCGCACGCAGCAGCAGTCACCCCGTGCCCCGCACACGCTGCACCCCGGACGCGTCCCATGCCCCCCATGCGGACACGCTGCCCCGTCCCTCCTCGTCTCGGCTCGACCCCTCGAGCGAGCATGTTGCCTCGGAAAAACGTGCCAATGGCCAACGTCGCGGCTCACC
>OX254029.1:27819723-27861771 GCA_946000715.1 Vitis cinerea var. helleri x Vitis riparia | reverse complement strand
CAAATTTAATGAATTGTACATAGTTTTAGGCTTCCAAATGTTATGCATTTTAATGTTATTTTCTTATTTGATTTCAGTTTGGTGATAAAAAAACATATTCTCAAGTAGAATTCGATGAAATTAGAGGAGAATGGGCTACTTTTGTGCTACAACTAATCATGAATCATGTTGATGCATCATGATTACCGTGCATGGTGAGTCCTTTAGCTACTACATGAATTTTTATTCATTTATGATAACATCGATCCATGTTTATTTTCTTCAATACAAATCTATAAAACTCATTAAACTATGTAATGCAGGTATACACTTTTGGGATGGTGGAATGGAGAATAAAAAGAAAGTAGAAGGCAACAAGATTTTGGGTTTTTAAATGCAACTCTTATGTCATACGTTGTAGGACATAAATGTTACTTTAATTAGTACTAAGAAATTTAGATTTTTAGATGGGACTTTTATGTCATTTTATAGTTAGCCGGTTTTATGCTTATGAAATGGAGGTATACATGAATCTTGGGATCTTTAACATTTGTAAATCATGTTTTGGTATGTATTCACTCTTCTTTTTTTAGTTTTGATGGGTTTAATATGTTGGATGTACTATCTTTTTGTGAACATTTGATATACAAATATTATTAGATGATCAATGTATTATGAGTTATTCCAGAAACATTACAGAAAAATGAGTTAAATATAATATGATTGTTATATTTATGGACAAAATATAAACAGGTTAATCTTACTTATTAATTCATAAGCATTACAAAAATCTATAACTAAAAACAATCATATCTTCCACAATAATTTACAATGATGTGACACCATTACTCAAAGGTGATGCATTTAATATGACATCATAACTCAAAAATGATGCATTTAATGCGACACCCTATCAGCACTAGAAATATATGGTGTCACTTCCGAATGGGTCACCATTTATCTACTTTGGTGTCACTTCCAAATACGTCACCAATTGGTACCCTCTATGGTGTCAGTGGAGAAGGTGACGCTATGTTGTAGTGACACCCTATGTTTATGGTGACTCGTTATAAATGACACCATATATCTTTTTCCTTGTAGTGATAACGGTTTGATGTTGGTGATTGAACTAGTCTCCAAGTGGGAGATTTGTCGGGCTTTGTGGAGCCTAGTTTTGTTTGATCCGGTTTGACGACCTGACCCGAATAATATTGTGTGATTTTTTTAATGGGAGATTTACTAAGGCTTAGTCCATGGAGCGAAGGCTTGGGCCGATAGCCCATTTAGCCCATTGTGGAACCACCTTTCATAATTAGGGTTTTTTAGTGTGGGTTGTTGTGTTTTATATAGAGAGAAAATATTGTAGTCGAATGTTGTACTCTGCATTCTTCCCTGATAATAGTGATATCCTTGCAACTCCGTGGACGTAGGCAAATTGCTGAACCGCGTAAATACTGTCTTATGCGTGTGATTGTTTTTCTTTGGCGTGTGTTTTCTCTATTTTTTTTGTTTCTCACAGGTTGGGAATTCGGCTTAATTCCCTTCATTAATGACATTAATGTTCTAGTTATTTATTTATTATTATTACTCTTGAGGTGTGGGGTTTGAATCTCAACATGCTTAAATATATTTTCCGCCGCCATTGCTAGAGCATAAAAAGACTGCGTAGGTTTTATTTCTCCTATTTTACTATTAGCAAAGGAAGATGTACGTGGATTGGAGTTCCATCTTAACATGTGAAATGTTGAAAACAAGAATCCCTTGCCTTATTATAAAAAATCAAAAGAAAGCTACAATTTGAATTTCATGATTCTGGGTTTAATGATGGTTCTTCTAAAATCTTTCTCAACTTCTCTCCTACATGTTATACTCTCATGTCTTACCCAATCAACTTCCTCTCGCAACTTCTTTCATGTGTTACATCCTACATGTGTTACATCCTACATCCTACATGTCTTACCCATCCAGTAATATTGAAAACAGCTGTTGAAGTTCACACTTGGCTGTTCCCCTTATGGTAATGCATGGGAAGAGGCATAATCTAGAGAATTAAGACCTTAATGCCTCAAAATGTAAGGCTTTTGTGACTTAAGCACTCTTCGACTCAAGGACTTGCCTATGTCTGAAATGTTAGCCTCTTGTTTATTAACTATATTGGGTTATGATTTATTTTTCTCCTTTAATTTTGCTTCTGTTGAGTCCATACTTTTTAGCACTCAAATCTTTTTAGCTTTCATTGCACATTAAGAATTTTACTAAATAATACTTAAGAGTATGATGCAGGATCTTAAAATTTCTAGCACTATACAATTTTCTTGGGGTGGAAAAAATAAAAGATGGTTGAAGAAAGAAAGAAATCCTTGGCAATCACACATAGGGTTTCATAAGCAATTGAAATTAGGGAAAAAACACTTACGCTCTCAAATGAAGCATAATAGATGCTGAAATATTTATTTAAACTCTCATCCTTTTTACTTTAGAAGTTTACATTATTATATAGACTCTTATGACCCTTTCCTAATAGGAAAACGTTTGTAATTCCTTAGTTTTCCATGCAACAATAGGAAATGATATCGGAAAGGAATATTATTTAGAAAGTAAAAGAAATAGAAGTTTTTTAAAATTATGAAAAACATAAAAGAAATAGAAACTTGACAAAAAGTCAGCTAAGAACTAAAACATAAACTTAACACAGTAACTATGACAAGTTCCAAGATGAACTTAAATGTGCATCCGAAAACAAGGACAAAGCCTGGTATGATATTTTCACTGTTTTCACTTTCAAAAGAGCTCATTCCTGGGTGATGGACCAAGCATACAAACTATCTGCCAACACCAAAACTTGATGTTCCTCACAATGAACTAGTTTTTACAAACAGAGAATTCATATGCATAGTTTTAGTTATTAACTAGATCACAAATCTTTAACTTCCTAAATCACCAAGGATGATTGTGCCCTCTTGCGCTTCAAGGCCTTGAGCATTTGCACTATATCAGGATGAATGTTCAAGGGTCTTCATGGTCTCATACACAGCTGAAAAGTTAAGGTTCCCCAATCCCAGGCTTCTAGCCTTCTTGAAAGCCTGCATGTAAAATAAAAATATCCAGTCAGTTCAATCATCCAACGGGTTCCTAAGAAACTTCATACAACTGAACATGCAGATGTCATATCTCAAATTAAGTAATTTGAATCTTATGCCATTTTATTGCTCTTAGTAATGACATGGTAATTGGGATATGGCCCCTAGATAAGCTGAATGTGAGAAACAAATTCTCGAGATCAACCACAAGCAACAGAGGTAAGGATTGTTGAGTTGATAATGCTATTTTTAATCTTGTTGATTCATATTGACACCTATAGATAGCCATTTCAATAATATAATGATAAAATGTACGGATAAAGCTCTTTCTGCAGGCTAACGAGAGATTTGTTAGGGTCATAGGGAATCATCATCACAAGCTTCACTACACTTCATTAATGAAATATCACACAGAGATGAACATATAATTGACTGTGCCAAACTAATATAAACCTAATGGATTTAGAACACAACCAATCAAGCATCCACACTGCAGAAGACGCTCTACTTCCATATAAAAAAATGTCAACCTATGAAGTCTGCTAACTTGGTTGGTTGAGCAAGAAATCAAGGAGTAGGAGCACTACAAAACCCCAAAACTGGAACATCAAGTTGACCATATGGTGCTTTGTGACAAAGCCTAAGGATGCATTGCAAGGGTAAATGAAAACGAAAGAGGAACTTCAAGGTGCATCCCCCTAAAATCAATGCTTTCACATGGCTGGTCCTAAACAAAAGGTTAATAGTAATGACATGCTATAAAGGCTTTCCAAATCCCCATGCTTTGATCATTACATAATGTGTAGGAGAAATAATGAATTAGTTGACCATTTATTTTCCATGCCCCAGTGGCTATGTTTCTTTAGCACAATTATTTTGGATGGCTAAGATTGCTCAGTTTCTCCTAGGAGTGTTGTAATTCCAACTTCTATGGCCTCAGAGAATAGAGACAATGCAAGGAGTAGGTTTGTGTGACACTCATAATTCAGCATTTGGTGGGAGAGAGAACATGCAAAGAGGTTTGTGGATTCACTTTTAGGGTCAATGTTTTCTCTCCTCTCTCTAGGCTTCAGCTACTTCAGCATTTGATGGGATCCTGTTTATCATTATGTTGGACTGGAGATCAACATACTATGGTGGTAGGAGAATTGTGAAGGTTCTTCCATGGTGGAAACCTTCTCTAAAGGGATACCTCAAGCTCAACTTGGATGTATGTTCATGAGGAATCCAGGTCAACTAGACATCAGTGGTGTATTCAGAGGTCATGGAGGGCATGTGGTTAGATCATTCTCCAAAACTACAGGAATGGGATTGGCTATTGAAGTTGAGTTCTTTGATTTATTGAAATTGCAAACTTGTTGTGCTTCAATAACCTTATACTTGGAGGACATAGGAAAACAGATTCATGGTTGGGCAAATCTATAAATATTGCTACAGCTTTGAGGTGTGAGATTCAATATTATTTTTTTTTATTTTTTTTTATAGGTAAACAACGGAAATATATTAAAAGCACTTGGAAAAGGCACATAAAGTACACATGGAGTGTACAAGATGCAACAAAAAACAAGCAAAATAGGAGAAAAAATAAACCAACACCCAAATCAAACAACGTCACCCTAAAGCCTAGAAAAACAAAAACCCCCCTCTCCCCCTAACATAACAAAGACAACCTACAGCAGCAACCAACAACAAACCCTCTAAGCCAACCAGTAGCAGTAACAGCCTACAAGGTCACTAGCAGACCATCTCTCATCCACTACTTCATCTCTTCTCATTTTTGTTTGAATTGCAGTATTGGACCGAGCATTCCAAACTTCGAAGCTCCTTAACAAAGCAAGGAATGGAAGAGAGCCTCCTATGCACATCCGAAATTCAACAACCCTTTCTGGTTTCCTCAATAGGGAAGCAAATTCCTTCTTATGCCCTACCTTGGCAATCCCAGAAACTTTCTAAAAGAAATAAATTTCTGAAAAGAAGGATCGGAAAGGCTTTCTACATTTGATGGGCCCCTGCTTGGACTCCAAAGCCTCTTCCTCACTACACACTTCTAGGATTGCATCCCTCGCATTCTTGGGCTGAACCTCTAGGACTCCCACAACCAAGCCCTCGCCAAAACTCATTCGTAGAGGACTGCAAACATCATTGTTGTCTTCTGCTAAAATACCCTTGTCTTGCTCCCTCCGTGACAGCAAGGCGATCTCATGAAAATGGACATAGGAAAACAGATTCATGGTTGGACAAATCTATAAACATTGCCATAGCTTTGAGGTGTCCTTTTCAGTCCTCAGGTTGGTTGACCATATTGCAAATCTTTTGGTCAAAGGAGCTTTAGCATTAAAAACGTTTTGCAAGGGAGCTTTTTGTCACGGACTTAGTCTTTTACTAAGCTCGTGCGGCACCTAAATAAGTCAAGACACTTGATCTTGCTAAGTCAGCCTTACTCCTAATGCTTAGCTTGCTAGGCTAAGATGCTCATGACTTGGAAGCTTTAGAAGGCATAGTAGGCAACTCTTAAAGAATGAAAGCTTTTATTGCTCAAAAGAAGCTTTACAAGTGCTTTTGGAACTCACTTGCTTGGTTAGTTAGGTACTTGGGTGGTTTTTTGGGAGGTGCTTTGGCGAAATGAGGGCTTCACCTATTTATAAGCACCAATGGAACTCTCTGGAACCTTGGAGGGTTCCTTACAACTCAAGAATAATCTAAAACTTCCTACACAATTCTATGTACAAACCTATGTACAAAATGACTTTGGAAGATTCTAGAACACCCCACATTATTCCAATTCTCTCTTAGCCAAGTGTAGAGATGTGTGGACATATCTAGCCCTCTCTAGAAGCTTCCATACTCTTCCACTTTGTAGTTAAGTGTAGATGTCTCCAGGGGTCTCTAGAAGCTTCCCACCTCCTATATAAGCCTATGGGGAAGGTCATTTGAAGCATCTTGTGACACTCTCCCCCATATATGTCGTCGACGTCCCCGTTGTTGCCTCTTCTTGAAACCTCTCAATGTATTTCCAAAACCTTCTCAAGGCATCCGTATGTTCCCAGCCTGGCTGCCTCTTAGGTAGTCCTTTCGATCAGACTAGATACTCTATCACATGAGGGACCCCTTGTCTCCTGGTAACCCGTTCAACAAGGATATTCTTTATCTCTTGCTCCCGTGAGGCCTTGGATGGATGCAGACCCCCGCACTTTCGATGCTTGGAGTGTTGCTTCCTTTTGCCCATCGAGTTCACCTTTCCCTTGGTGACCTTCTCTAAGTGTGTGTGCGCTACCTCAACTCGCTCTCTTTTTGCCTCTTTTGCTTGCACCCTTGATAGTAAGGAGATCTTAGGTGTACTGGGCTTTGGGTTGACTTGGAGGGCACCTAGTAGTTACATCAAGCCCATATGTGTTTCATCTTCCTGTTCCCTTTCCTCGATCATGGCATTGAGTGCCTTCCTTTTTGGACAATCCCATGCCCAATGTGGCCCGTCACATAGGAAGCATTTGATTTTAGGTATAAACTCCTTCTTTTCTGCCTTACCCCTTCCTTCCCGGATGTTAGGCGTCTTGCCTGATCCCATTATAAGAGAATTGTGGTTCCTTGAAACCTAGTCTCCCCCACCCGTGGCCTGGTTATCCTCAAAAGACTCAAAATTGGAGGAGTCTTCTCTCTCGTAATCCGTTAAAGACTCTGCTACTGCCATAGCAGTGGCTAAGTCTTGAACGCCTCGACACTTTAATTCCTACTCAACCCACTCTTATAGGTTATCCATGAAGTTGAATAGCAACTCCTCCTCAGTCATGTTAGGAATCTCAAGCATGAGTGAAGAGAATTTCTTGACATAGTCGCGTATTGAGCATGTGTGCTTGAGACATCTCATGTTTTTCCTAGCCAGGTAAGCCACATCCTCGAGGTGGAATTGCTCTTGATCTCCCTCTTGAAGTCCTCCCACGTCTCTATGGTGCAAATGCCTTTCTCCATATCGGCAAACCTCCAACGCCACCATAGAGTAGCTGTGTCAGTAAGGTAGAGGGTTGTAGTTCTTACCTTAGCTGCCTCATCAGTCAATGCTATAGCCTCAAAGCATCGCTCCATATGCCATAAGGAGTGGTCCAATTCCTTGACATCCTGCTTGCCACTAAATCCTTCTGGCTTCGACACCTCCATCCCAGAGGCTTCTTGTGTGGCCATGACTTGTGCCAACACAGTAGCTTGTAGATGGCCAACTCCTGCCTAACCTCTTGATCCTGGGACTCCATTCAAGTGGTTAAGGCCTCTATCCTTGACTCTATGCTAGCAAGCATGCTCAAGACCTTTTTTTGGAAGGACACAAACTTCTTGTGCGACATTGGCTAAACCTGTGAGACTAGCATCCTCTCATGAAGGTCTTGGATCTGTTCCCTAAGATCCTTCATACGCTTCTCCATGCCTTGCTCGATCAAGTCCAACCCTTCCTGAGTGTCCACCATGGCTAACCTTGTCTCCATGTTGGCAATGGCATCACGAGATTTATCCTTCCTGTCCCTGCCTCGTGCAGTAGGCTCGGTCTCCCTCCCACGGGTTTGCTCACTAGTCTTATCCACATTGGAGCCCGACATGCTTCCTTTACTATGCCCACTTCGTAGCCGCGCTCTGATACCAATTGTCACGGACTTAGTCTTTTACTAAACTTGTGCGACATCTAGACAAGTCAAGACACTTGATCTTGCTAAGTCAGCCTTACTCCCAATGCTTAGATTGCTAGGCTAAGATGCTCACGACTTGGAAGCTTTAGAAGGCGTAGTAGGCAACTCTTAAAGAATGAAAGTTTTTATTGCTCAAAGGAAGCTTTACAAGTGCTTTGGGAACTCACTTGCTTGGTTAGTTAGGTTATTGGGTGGTTTTTTGGGAGGTGCCTTGGCCAAATGAGGGTCTCACCTATTTATAGGCACCAATGGAACTCTCTGGAACCTTGGAGGATTCCTTATAACTCAAGAATAATCTAGAACTTCCTACACAATTCCATATACAAGATGACTTTGGAAGATTTTAAAACACCCCACATTATTCCAATTCTCTCTTAGCCAAGTATAGAGATGTGTGGACATCTCTAGCCCTCTCTAGAAGCTTCCATACTCTTTCACTTTGTAGCTAAGTGTAGATGTTTCTAGGGGTCTCTAGAAGCTTCCCACCTCCTATATAAGCCCATGGGGAGAGTCATTTGAAACATCTTGTGACACTTTGCCACCTTGAGTGTGTATCTTTTGTTTCTACTGCTTGCCTCTCTTTATCCTTGTTTTGTTTCATTGTTGTTCTTCCTTCTAAAAAATAACTAATCATTCTTGTACTTTTGTATTCATTTTCTATGAAATGAATGGTTCATATCCAATAAATAAAAAAAGGAGCTTTAAAGGTCACCCATGAGGAAAAAACAGAACAAAAGGAAAGAATTTTAAGCTCATACAGATAAAGAATCGGAAACCAAATAATTGAGACCAGTGGAATACTTTCCTTCTTATTGCAATGTCTAAATCTAAAGCTTATCAATCATTGAAGGTGGTTTTTAACAACACTACTTGAAGATTTAGATGATCCTCCTCTTCTTTCAAACCCCAAATAAATCCAATGGAGTAAAATGGTTTTAATAACTTAATGGCCAGAAAATCATAAGCTTATTCTTTTCATAAAATCTGTCTCACCCCAAATAAATCCCACCCACATAAACTAGAACTTTGCACTGGGGTAAGTTCCCAAATTCAAGAGTATTGAAGTCCCTCTGAGATTCCTTGAACATTCGGGAGTTTCCAAGATTTTAATCAAAGATCATTGAGGTTCTTCATGAAAGCGAGTATATTATGGTAGAGATATGCTTTAGAATAAAAAGGTTTCAGGACCACAGGAAATGCAGAATATGAGAAGTATGAATGTAGAAATATCATATTTTAATTTGTCGTGTCTGCATCCAACTGGCTGATATTATATCCTAACACCGCTTCCCCGTGTCATCCACTTGTGTCACAGTCAACAATAACATTTGGAGACAGGTAAAAGAGATGAACAGCCAAACCTCATTTGCAGCAGCTGCTACTGGCATAGATACCGCATTTCCATCCCCAAGAGCAAGAGCCAACCTCATATCCTTCTGCTGATGTTTCAGAGGAAATGCAGGAGAGTAACTGTTTTGTATCATTGTTGGTCCTTTCAACCTGAACATTGGATTAGCAATTCCACCCAGGTCCTGAGAGAAAGTAACTTATCAGCAACCAGGTTCCAAAGTGAATATTCTTGGTTGCTATCTCACCAATACATTAAGAAGAGTATGAGGGTTCAGTCCACTACTGTCAGCCAATACAAGCCCTTCAGAAGATGCATTCATCATACTGCAAAAAAAAAAAAAAAAAAAAAAAAAAACAAACAAACAAACACAATTATAAATAACTAAGAATGCCCCCATATAAACACTTAAAACATCATTAAAAACCATGTTTGTGATGTAAACTTGCAATCAACATGTATTTTCACATAGGCATAATAACCTCATAAACACTGTAAAACTTGCATAAACTAGTCCAAATGATCTATAAAATTACAACAGAGTATGAAGTGCTAATTGAAGTGGACACGTGAAAAGCATTATGAGAAGATCTAACATGTTTCTAACCAAACGGTGAATTCCTTCCAAATTTTGCATTATCATGAAAAAAGGTCTTGTTGCCTTTTTCTTTTTCCCTTTGGTAAGATACCATTGACTCTCCAGCTATATAGCCAAGCGAAACTATGAAAGACCATCCTCCAAAACATGCTTATTTGTGTTTTTTGTAGTGGACAATATATCTAGATATAAGAGGTATTTTTAATTGTCCATGGACAAGAAGAAGCCTGCCCCATAAAATTACTCCCTTTTCCAGGGAATCAAAGTTGGAAAATCTCCAAAGATTTAAAGGAGATAATTAAAGCTAAACAATTTCTTACTCCTTGCCACTATCATCTAAACACCAATCCTACACATCCCAAATCAAAAGGGACACAAATAAATACCTCACTTTCCCACAGTGGCTTTTCTTTTCAAGAAAGTGGATAGGGTTTAAAGGTTAAAATAATCTGGTTCACTAGCTTAATTGAATATTCAGAGGACTCGATCTCCCCATAGGTGCCATGGTTGGGTGTTTCAGGCCAACTCATTTGAGTCCATTCATTAATGCACACACGTTAGACCAAAAGGTGATAAACGGATATAATTGGTTCTTGTGTTGGACATTTCCCTTTCTATCATAGTTTTAAGATGATCGCATTGTTCTTGTAAACAATGTATTGCTTTCAAAAAATGCGCAATTTCAAATCACAGTTATCTTCTATTTGAAGTTAAAGAACAACACATGAAGTGTCAGTGATATGGGTCATGCTACGGTACCGAAAATGACTTTTCGGTATCATACCCACCTTTGTAGGCTAATAGGATTAAGACATATGACATGTAAGATAAATAAAAAATTAAAAAAAAAAACCAATTCTTCAGGTTACCTATCTTACCAACCGACTGCCAAGGGAATTAATTCCATGCAGCATACATCGTTAACATCTATTACAATGACCAATTATAAAGCCATGTTTAATGTAATTATTTCCTTTTGGGAATATTTTTTATGAACTGGAAAAATAAAGAAAATTTTGGAAAAGAAATTGCAATTTATTTATTTTGGTAATATAAAGTGATAAGCCCAAGAGGTAAAGATAAAAATTAAATTTAAAATAAACTATTTTTTAAAAAAAATAATTTGGTGATATAATTTATAAATTGTTAAGGAAAAGGTAAATTTAATTTATTTTAACTTCAAATTATTTGTTGAAAAAATTGGATGAATATTTGAAGTGCGAAAAGCAATATAATTGATTTATGAAGTGAAAAAAAGGGAAAAAATATAAATAAAATTTTAAATATATATATAAATTTAAAATTAAATTAGTTGTATACTAATTATTAATTGAGAAATATATGAATAAATTATTTAAATTGAATTACACAAAAAAATTGGTTGAAATATTAAAAATAAAAAAGGTATAATTCATAACAATATGGAATTTTAACCTCTCACTGATTTTTTAGTAAATTTCGATTTTGAATTTTTCAAGGATCTATTTAACATCCTCTAAATGTAATGAACTTTTCTAAACAATATCCAAGTCATATCAAGTCACAATTGTATTTTTTTTTTACAAAAATCAAAGAAGTGGAGAGTAGGGAGGGCATGAAGAATGTGAGATTCCTCACATTCTTCGTATCCTTGCTAATTTGTCAGTATTTTTCGATTTTGATTTTTTCAACCATCAATTGAATACCCCTTAAGTGTAATGAACTAACTTAAACAATATCATAGCCATATAAAGTCCCTAAAAATTTTTAGAAGTTCAAAAAAGTGCAAAATGAGGAGTGTACGAAGAATGTGAGGATTACTCATATTCTTCGTACCCTTGCTAATTTATTTGTATTTTTGTATTTTTATTTTTTTGGGGCATCAATTGAACATAGTCAAAGTATAATGAACCTATTTAAACAATATAAAAGGCATATGAAGTCCCAATTTTTTTAAAAATATTAAAATAAGTGGATAATGAGGAAGATACAAATAATGTGAGGATTCCTCACATTCTTCGTACCCTTACTTATTTTTTAGTATTTTTGGTTTTTGATTTTTTCCGGCATCATTTGAACACCCACTAAGTGTAATGAACCTATTTAAAATATATCTAAGCCATATGAAGTCCCAAAACTATTTTAAAAAAATCAAAGAAATGGAGAATAGGGAGGGTACGAAGAATGTGAGGATTCCTCACATTTTTCATACAATTTCCAATTTTTAAGTATTTTTGGTGTTTGATTTTTTTGCGCATCATTTGAACACACACTAAGTGTAATTAACTTATTTAAATTATATGTAAGCCATATGAAGTCCCTAAACATTTTTGAAACATCATTGAAGTAGAGAATGGAGATAGTACGAAGAATGTGAGGATTCCTCACATTCTTCTTACCCTTGTTAATTTTTTAGTATTTTTGGATTTTGATTTTTTCAGATATTATTTGAACACCCCTCGAGTATATTGAACTCATTTAAACAATATCAAAACCATATGACCAAAAAAATTTTAAAATATCAAAGAAGTGGAGAATGGAGAGGGTATGAAGAATGTGAGGATTTCTCACATTTTTCGTACCCTTTCTAATTTTTAAGTATTTTTTGAGTTTAATTTTTTTGGGACATCATTTGAACAACTACTAAGTGTAATGAACTTATTTATACAATATCTAAGTCATATGAAGTCTCTAAACATTTTTAAAACATCAAAGAAGTGGAGAATGGAGGGGATACGAAGAATGTAAGAATTCCTCACATTCTTCGTACCCTTTTTAATTTTTAAGTGTTTTTGGAGTTTGATTTTTCTGGGAATCATTTGAACACCCACAAAGTGTAATAAACCTATTTAAAAATTATCTGAGTCATATGAAGTCCCTAAACATTTTTAAAACATCATAAAAGTGGAGAATGGAGGGGGTACGAAGAATGTGAGGAATCCTCACATTCTTCGTACCCTTTCTAATTTTTAAGTATTTTTAGAGTTTGATTTTTTCGGGCATCATTTGAAGACCCACTAAGTGTAATAAATCTATTTAAAAATTATCTAAGCCATATGAAGTCCCTAAATATTTTTAAAACATCAAAGAAGTGGAGAATGGAGAGGGTACGAAGAATGTGAGGATTCCTCACATTCTTCATACCCTTTCTAATTTCTAAGTATTTTTGGAGTTTAATTTTTTAGGGCATCATTTGATCACCCACTACATGTAAGGAACTTATTTATACAATATTTATGTCATATGAAGTCTCTAAACATTTTTAAAACATCAAAGAAGTGGAGAATGGAAGGGGTATGAAGAATGTGTGGATTCCTCACATTCTTCATACCCTTTGTAATTTTAAGTATTTTTGGAGTTTGCACTACTACAAAAATAATTTATGGTGTCACTATTTATGGTGTCACTTTTAAAATAATGACACCATTGGGTTTATAATTAATAAAGGTGACACATCATATTAAAAATCTTCCATTGAGGTAGTTAGATGATGTTAATTTTATATTAATAGTGTCATTTTTCGGGAAGTGACATCATATAAAATAATTTTTTTTAAGTATTATAACTTAATGAGCCTACTTGAGCCCACTTTTAGAATTAATAATGAAGGCCAATATATAAAAAGCCCATTGTTTCCACATGACACCCACAATCCAAAAAATCTCAGTATACAAACCCTATATATAATTAAAATCATAATCTTCTTCTAGTTTTTCTCTCACCCATAGTCAACACGCTCACAACCAACATTCTTCTCTTTGTGGACTCCTAGGTAAGCCAAAATCTCTTAGATCTATCATCTTTTTTCTTTTATTAATGTCATTATATTGATTGTTTCAACATTTTTGTATTATGGTTTTTATGAATTGTGTTTTTTTGAGTTGTAGGGAAGAAAAACTTAGGTTTAAAGTTCTAGCATAAAAGAAAAAACCTGTAGATTAATTGATTTTTTAATCTGAACCAAACACACGATCAACTCCATAAAAACAAGTGGAAAACAAGAAAAAAGGAATGATTTTTAATATGTATTTGTGTGAGAACGATAGGTACAGATTTTATTTGAGATATACTATCACATAATCTTCATCCCTTCTAAAAAATGAGAGAGAGAAAAAAAAAAGGAATGATTTTTCTGTTTGTATGTAAGTGAGAATGAGACACAGAATCTTCAAATCCATTCTTTGGATTAATCCGCATGAGGATTTTGAGGAAATTTGTTACTGTTAGTGACGGAAACCTTTAGTACCAGAATCAATTAATTGTTTGATTGGGTGGGTTCCAATCAGACCCTAAGGAATGGGTCCAAGTCATCCATCAGAGTAATGTAATTCATTATTGTTCTTGTGCCTTGAGTCAAAGTTAACTGACTCATATGCTTCGTATCCAACACGTGTAGAGGGGAAAAATGTTGATGGAGGGCTAGGATTCTTTTTCAGAAGTGTGTTGGATGTGGTGGTGAAGAATTTGATGGCTAGACCGGAATTCAATCAGACCGAGAGCGTGTAATCTTTAATAAAAAGGAAAAGGTGTGCGGGGTGTGCGGGGCGTGCCCCCGAGTCCATCCTCCGTAATTGATTTTGTTTCTAAAGTTGGAAACCTCTTCAACTGATGATATTTAGAGTCTCCATCTTATTACAATGTCTACTTATAGTAATATAGCCGCCAAGATCTTAGATTGGTTGTATTAATGAAACAAAAAAAAAAAAACATTGATGTAAATGTTAGATTCTGTGTGTTTAAAGAATGTTTCTGTAACTGTAAATATTGGCTTTTTGTGATGTGTATTAGACACATTTATTTTATAAATAGACTTCTGGTGTTTGGCTTTTTAATAGAAGTGCATATATAGTCAGTCTTGTAAGATTTATGAATGGATTTGGTTGTGGGCTGGGGATGTTTCTCAAGAGCTTGGAATATTAGGTACAGTAATTAGTTTCGTAGCAGCGTGAATGTATTTGAGTTTTACATTTTTTAAAAATATATGGTATCATGTAAAATAAAAGTAAAACATTATGTAAATAATTTTTAAAACATTGTTTAAACTTGTGTCCAAATCAGCAAGACTCACATCTCAGGATAGTGATGATTTTCTATTAAATCAGTTCAACATATATATGATGTAGCATTTTTGTGTTTTGTCTTTTACAAGTTTTATAAATTGGAAAATTCTGACACCACACAGAAACATAGAAAAGCCACAAATACAACAACTTGCATATTTTTATTTTTATTTTAATTATTTATAGTTGATTAGGTTTATGGTATGCCATGTTGGATGCTTTCAGATTTTACAGATCTAAGTTATTTTTATTTTGAGAACAAATATTCCATAATTCAACCTTTTCTTTTTCTGGTTGGTAATCATGCTACATAAAATCTAGGAATGCTAAACATGTCTCTTTTAAAATTACTATATTTACAATAGGAAAATGGCTTTTATCAAAAGAGAAATATCCTTAAATTGTGTGTTTGTTAATGTAGAATAATGGGTGTTGCTGAATGTTTGTGTCTCTATTACTTGTCCAGGTGAGAGAATAAATTCCCATTTACCCAGAAAAGAGTGGGAAGTTCTGTAAAGTTGTTTCGAGTGAGATTTTCAGATTGGTACATGTGCATGGGGCATTAAGGGATCGTCCTCATTGAGCAAATTCATTTCAACCTCTTTTATGCCAATTCCTTTTAATGAAATTTGCTATTTTAAATTAAGTTCTTGGTCACTTAATGCCCATTTCAGCATCATCTGAGCAAATTAATTTCAGCCTCTTGTTACCCATTTTAGACTTTGTTCAGACATGAAATAATGACTGACATTTTCATGAAATCTTGCTGCTTTAGATTAGATTCTTGGTCACTCATATGGCATGATCTAAGTGGAAAATAAGGTGGTGCTTGCTTCACATGTGCTTGAGATAATGGCAAACACCTTCATCCTAGGGGCTGCATATTTAGAATTTTGGTATAAGCTCTTGATTCATGCCTAATTGGTGTCTCAGCTGATTCGTGTCCAGCTGGTGCTCCTTGATTGAGGGATTAATCAACAAAATTTATAACCTATAACACCATGAACTAGGGTAGCAAATACAAAGCTACTATAGCATAGTGGCTCTAGGATCGTTCCACTGGGAAGGGTACTCAAGATTGAAAATGATACCAATTCAAAGTGAATTGGTGCTGTTTCATTCTAAGATTAGCTTAAGAAATAAAACACAAACTTTGGTTGAAAAAGATTTGGACTTAGATTAACAACACAACAAGTGATGAAAATAACTTAAGAAGAAAAACATTCATTGGAGATTCAGGTATACAGGGGAGGTTCCTCATGCAAAAGCATAGCTCCGGTCAGTTGGTTCACTTCCTCACTTTAGAGAATTACCATGAAGTCAATTCTCTAATAGGTGCTGCACAAATGCATCCCTCAATTGGATTTCAGCTCTAATTCTCTCACTGATGCAACTTGCAATGGTTTGAGCCTCTCACTTAGCTTTTACCATTCAAGGTGATCTTTAACCTTGGATTACCCGTCAAAAGCTCGCAAGAGGTAACTAATGGATGTCTCCTAGGAGTCCAAAAGCTTACCAAGTGTTGGCTATTCTAGAAAATCCTACCTTCAAGTCACCTACCAGAGGCTCGCAAGGGGTAAACTAGTGCATCTCCATGGTTAGAGATCACTTGCCTTACCAAGTGTTGGCCTAGGTAACTCCAAGGTGTTTTAAGTTAACTAAAAACGTAGAAACCATTCATGGGACACACTTAATCTTCATTCATAGCTGAAACCACAAAGCTTCTGATTCTTGCACTTGGAACCTTTCCCGGCAACCTTAACTCCAAAGAACTAAAAGGTTTAGCTACTCATTCTCTGGGGAAAGCTCCTCAGAGAGTGCATAACTTAGAAATATGAAAAACACAATCAAAGAGAGAAGGTAAGGCAGTAAAGAGCTAAAGCTCTTTGTATTTCTTTCTTTGGAACTTACAAAAGGTTCAACAACCAGAACTCTCTCAGAACAGGCTCCTCGGGCTCTAAATAAACCAAAATTACAATTACAGCTATCCCATGATATTTTGCCAAATTCCTAACTTAAAAGCTAAGGAAATCTATCATTGGTGACTTACAAGGAGAATTTAGGCATTTAGGCAACAAAAATCTAATGAAAAATATCTCCAAGTGTCGGTTACAAATATCGGGAAGCACTAAGGACCACTTCGCAGGTGAAAGATGAGGTCTGCGAAATTTCGCAGGTGCACAAGAAGAGCTGCGAAATTTCTTCATAGCAACCAGCTGCTTCAACACCTTTGCAAAGTGGACTTCCATCATGTGGTGTTTGGCTTCCATCGCGGCGTGAAGCTTCAGGGGAAGTCCATAGCACTGTGCTAAAGTGCTGCGAAATATCTTGCAACATAAGGCTGATTCCGCAGCACTACTCTGAAGCCTCCTTCAGCTTGGAGCAGTTGTCTTCCAAATGCTGTAACTTCCTCATTTCAGCTCCAAATTGCACACGGTTTGAGGCATTGGATTGTTGACTTCCCAAGCTTTCAAATGACATATTATATGCAAAATTTGGACTTCAGGAAGTGCTCCAAAATTAGCTGCAGTGACTGTCATCAAGAGAGCTCCACGGCTGATTTCTCTTTGCTTCCCCTTTTTCACTTCCACTTTGCTTATGGCAAAAGAGCTTCAAGGCTTTGATTCTTCATGCCTCTGAGCTTCCCATAGCTTTCCAAGGATTCCATATAACTCTCCTCAATCTCATAATGCTTTGGTGATCAAAATACTAACAAAAACACCAAAACTTACACAATTTGATTAGAATTCATAAAAAGGGGCCTTAACATGCTAATTGGGTTAAAAGGCACTAACTACTACTCAAAAGTGTTTAAAAGGATTAATTAGAAGCTATCAAATAGCACTTTTTGAGTAGTAATCACTCCCCCCAACCGACATATTGCTAGTCCCTTAGCAATGAAGGAGAGAAAAATAAAATAAAATTACCATAATTTACAAATCATGCTAATCACTTCCAAAAAATATTTAAGAGGCATGACTGAAAAACTCTCTCATGGAACATTAAAGAACTATAACTTCAATATTTCAACAGGAGTTATCAAAAACCTTGCTAAATACCACTGATCAAGGGAATGCATTATGCAAATTGAAGTTTTAAAACCATTTTCACTTCCAAAGAACCAAACTTTATTCTTCCACAAAAATCTAAGTGTAAGATGATAGCTTCCGAATATAGCATGCTAAACTTATCTCTCCCCCCAACCTATCTCTTTTCAACACTTTAGCAAACTGACCAAATTCAATAAACAGAGAACACACTTTTCTCCCTTTTTTTTTTTTTTAAGGTAACAGGCTTAAAGGGCATTCTTTTCTGTTTTGTCCATGTAACGGGGGTCCATCGATGACTCCCAACCAATGAAGGTTTAGGGCATCAAGCTTTAAGGATCTTTCAACCACTAACTCCTCGGATTTCGCCCCGGACTTTTTCATATACCCTTTTTGCCTACCAAATGCTAACTCCACCTATTCACCCTTGTAACGAGCATTGAGGCCGGTGACTCCCAACCAATGAAGGCTTAGGGCACCAGGTTTCAAAGGTTTTCACCATATACCCTTTCAGACCTTGCTCGGGTTTCAAGGCAAGCAAACATTTTGCTTTCTTTTTTTTCAAAGGCTCATTGGCCTTTCATAAGGTGTCTCAATATCATTAAAATAAGGTCAAAGATACCAAGTCCCAAAATTTTCTAAGTCAAGGGGGAAATAGTTTCTCATTTTATAAAAAGAATCTATTGTGCATAGTGTGTGGGTAGCTTAAAGTGGAATGACTAAACTTGATTTCAATAGAAGTTTCAATAATTGAACCACTTTAGCAAGCATAATCCAAACTCTAAGTTAGATGAAAAGCAACAGTTCAGTTTCTCCTGTTTTAATTCGAAAATTTTTCCTCAAAATCCATGGAGATTATAGTAATAAGCAAAACAACTTCAACTACTTTACTAGACAAGGCTAAAATATCAAAATAACTTAGCATACTTCCTTCAACTTAGCAAACTTCCTTCCTCATTTCACCCCCCCCCCCCCCCCCCCAACCAAGCTGAGCATTGTCCTCAATGTGATATGGGTGATCGAAAATAAAGGGAGGAAGTGGTACCTCCTGATCGATTTCAATTTCGAATATTGAATGGAGAAACCACATGTTTCAAAAAGAATAAAAGGTATGAGTAAAGGGAGTAAGAGTAAATTGATGCTAAGAATTAACAAAAAATTAGATTTTGTATTACTTTACTCATTTGTGAACAGTTGGAAAAAGGGAGTAATACAACAATCCAAAGAATCTCCACAAATATTATCAAAATGTAGGAGATTTCATAAAAGACTAACCAAAACAAAATACAAAAAGGTAATATATCAAAGATATAAAAATGTTCAGAGGAGGGAAGTGCTAGAGCTGATAGCCTATGAAGATGGCTCTGCCTCTGGAGTAGCTGACTGATGAGGGGCATGAGGCTCTATGGTGGTAGGAGTGGCCTCCTCATCAGCTAATGGAAGGCCAAGATGCTGCTGAAGCTGCCTCAGAATGAAAGTATGCCGAGCCTGAGTAGCCATCATTTGCTGCTGGTGAGATCTCAAAGTTGCCATCTCTTGAGCAAGTGTGCTTTGAGAGGCTGTCAATGTCTTCAATGCCTGGCATAGATCCCTATACTCAGAGATAGGGATGGTCATCCTAGGCTCGGCTGATGTGGAAGGCTGTGCTGAAGCAGGGGCTGCTAGAGGAATTGGAGATGCACTGGGCATGGAGGGAGAGGCTGCAGGCATACCCTCAGGTATGAGGCGTGGGGATGCTCTCCTGGCAGGTAGAGCCTGAACTGGCTGTGGAAGTTCTTGTTGCTCCACCTTGTAAGCTGTCATGTTGCTCCATTTTTCAAAAGTAAAAACATCCCTACAGATCTTCTTTTGCTCCTGCTGAGGCTCTTCTGGGTATCCCAAGTGCTCAAGGATTTGGCACAACAGTCGTGGGAAGAGAAGAGGGATGGAATCAGCCCTTTGCAATTTTTTTCTATGCACCTTCTCTTCAAAATAGAGAAGGGCTGCCAGGATCAAGTGATGAGGGCCAAAATAATAGCCCTCTGACATTCTATACAGGGTCTCCAACATAATTCCCCTTCTCTGAGTCCAATGTTGAAGGGGGTAGATACTATGCCTCAACAGGGCATCAATAAGAAACATCTTTGGGGAAAGTTCCCCCCTCAGCAGATACGGATTTCTGGATGCTCCTCCAGACAAAATGTGCACCATCTCCAGCTGAGATGGATTGGCCCAAGCTCTAAAGTCATCGAAATGACTGGGCTCATATGGAATGTTCAAAGCTTCAGCTATTTGCCGAGCCCCCAAGATACCATGCCTACCATCAATAACGAAATGAATTGAGGTAGGATCCCTGACCTGTCGAGTAGTCATGGATTGATAGAAATCCATTGCTATTCGGGGGTAGAAGAAGTCTCGTGGGGTCAGAAATTGCTCCATTCGGTATCTTCGCAGCAATTGGAACGTTTCTTCAAGCTCCGGGCGCAACTGGAAAGCTGCTATGTCAAAGCATAGCTCCGAATGGAATGGCCGGTCTCGGCAATCCAAATTGCCTTCAATTGGAGGCTGAGCTAGAATTGGCCGCCTGATTACCACTTTCGAAGCTGGTTCGGATGGAATTTGGGGCTCAGCAAGCGGCGACTGGATTGCTGGAAGCTTCGCAGGCGGTGTCGGAGATGGCACCGGAGATGGAACAGGAGATGGGGCAGGAGATGCAACAGGGGATGAAACAGGGGATTGCCCTGTTAAATCGATAGGCTCCGAGCTTTCTACCCTAGCTCGCTTTTGGAGGGGCCGGCCCCCTGACCTGGTAAGGTAGCGCCTCGCCGGAGGGGTTTTCAATGTTGGCTTGGCCTGGTTCTTTTTTGGCGAGGGCTTTGCCGGCGGCGGAACGGTTTCTGGCCGCGGCGGCTCAGAACTTGAAGCTTGCACTGGTGCCTCGCGCGGTGTTCGCTTTCGGGTGGAAGGGGATGAAGACTTCGCGCCCCTGGTTCGTGCCATTGCGAACTGATGAGAGCTAGGACGGCGGCGATGAACGGAGGGGGCAATCGGAGTTGCTAACGGCGTCGGACTATGGAGAGGAGTCGAACGGTCTGCTGCTGCGATTTTTGCCCTTTTCTGAAATGGATTCGCAGCCCAAATGACCGGTATTTATAACGGTTACAAGAATATGAAAGGTCATTTGGGGTTTCGCAGAAGAAAAACGGCTCCGCAGCAAAATTGGGCGCTTCGGATTCAAAAATCGCTTTCGCAGCTCACTTCGCAGCTGCGAAATTGAAGTCACTGTGCTGCGGAATGGCGCTCGTGTGCCAAACACCGGTTTCGCAATTGCGGAACATCCTTCGCAAGAGAGAAAGCGCTGAGAAATCGCTGCGGAATGGCGTTTTTTAAGCCTTAGTGGTTCGCAGAGCATTTCGCAGCTGCGAAATGAGGGTTCCTGTGCTGCGAAGTGGCACTCGTGTGCCAAAGACCGGTTTCGCAGCTGCGAAATCGTTCGCAGAGGGCTTAAAAGTGTTGCGAAGTGGTTTCGCAACAAAAATCATTTTCGCAGAGAAATCCTCTTTGGCTGCGAAATCTCGCAGAGCTCTTATTCTCCCCTGTTTTTGCTCTGTTCCAGTTCTGTTTTGGCTCCAATTTCTTCCCGATTTTTTTCTTTACATTTCTTTCCATCTGAAATGATTCAAAAAGATGAAATTACACAAAAACATACAATTTAAGATCAAAAACTAAGATCAAAAGTAAAAATATTACTTTAAAATTTACAAAATTTGCAAAAATTTTGGACTTTGGTAAAACCAAGTCCAGCAAACCCTTCTTTGCTTAAGCTTTTTGAGGCTCAAGGAGGTTGATCTCCTCCTTGTCTGATTTGAACGACTCCATATATGGCTTAAGACGATATCCATTAACTTTAAAGGTTTCCTTGCCATCTGAATTCAATAATTCCACTACTCCATGATTAAGTACTTGATGGATAATGAATGGACCAATCCACCTGGACTTGAGCTTTCCAGGAAAAATGTGGAGTCTTGTGTCATAGAGTAAAACTCTTTGGCCTTTTTGAAATTCCTTGGTAGAAATCAGTTGGTCATGCCACTTCTTCATCCTTTGTTTTGCAACTTTGGAGTTGATATAAGCATCATTTCTCAATTCCTCCATCTCATTAAGGTCTAGGCACCTTTTTGCCCCAGCCCTAATCAAATCCATATTCAGCTTTTTGATTGCCCACCAAGCTTTGTATTCAACTTCCACAGGGAGATGACAAGCTTTACCATAGACAAGACGATAGGGGGACATGCCAAGAATAGTCTTATAAGCTGTTCTATAGGCCCACAATGAGTCATGAAGCTTAACAGACCAATCCTTCCTGCTTGTATTCACTACTTTCATCAGTATGTTCTTTATCTCCCTGTTTGCTAGCTCAACTTGGCCAGAAGTCTGTGGATGATAAGGTGTAGCTACCTTATGCTTCACTCCATACTTGGCTAACAAACTTTCAAAAGGCTTATTGCAAAAATGAGAACCTCCATCACTGATTATAGCTTTAGGCACCCCAAATCTTGCAAAAATGTTCTCTTTCAGAAACTTGAGAACCACTCTATGATCATTTTGTTTACAGGGCACTGCCTCAACCCACTTAGAAACATAATCTACCCCCACCAAGATGTAAGAATTACCAAAAGACATTGGAAAAGGTCCCATAAAGTCAATACCCCATACATCAAATAATTCCACTATCAGTATAGGAGTCATGGGCATTTGGTTTCTTTTTGTCAGCTTGCCAAGCCTTTGGCATCTATCACAATTCCTACTCATGATGTGGGCATCTTTGAATAAAGATGGCCAAGTAAAGCCTGATTGCAACACCTTCATAGCTGTTTTCTGAGAGGCAAAGTGACCTCCACATGCATTCTCATGACAATGGATTAGAATTCCTTGTTGCTCTTCCTCAGGCACACACTTCCTTATAATCTGATCTGCACAATATTTAAAAAGGAAAGGCTCTTCCCAATAATAAGCATGAATTTTTGCAAAGAAGTGCTTCCTGTCCTGTACATTCCACTCACTTGGAACTTCACCAGTGACTAAATAATTAGCCATATGAGCATACCAAGGAGTTTTGACTAGGAACATAAGTGATTCCTCAGGAAATTCATCATTAATAGGCAAGGAATGAGAATTATGTGCTATAGCTAACCTTGAGAGGTGGTCAGCTACCACATTCTCAACTCCTTTCTTATCTTTGATTTGAAGATCGAATTCTTGTAACAAAAGAATCCATCTTATCAACCTTGCTTTTGCATCTTGCTTTGTCAATAGATACTTCAAAGCTGAATGGTCAGTAAAAACAATGATGAAAGACCCTACCAAATAAGCACGAAATTTGTCCAAGGCAAATACCACAGCTAACAATTCTTTCTCTGTAGTTGTGTAATTCCTTTGGGCTTCATTCAATGTTTTGCTTGCATAGTAGATCACATAGGGCTTCCCATCTTCTCTTTGACCAAGTACAGCTCCTATAGCAAAGTCACTGGCATCACACATTAGTTCAAAAGGTAATTGCCAGTTAGGGGCCCTTACTATTGGAGTTGTTGTCAAAAATTTCTTCAGTTGATCAAAGCTATCTTGACATCTTTCATCCCATATAAACTTAGCATCCTTAGCTAACAGCTCACAAAGAGGTTTGGAAAGCTTTGAAAAGTCTTTTATGAACCTCCTATAGAAACCAGCATGGCCAAGGAACTGTCTTACTCCTTTTACAGTTGTTGGGGATGGCAATTTGGAAATAAGCTCCACCTTTGCTTTATCAACTTCAATGCCCTTTTCAGATATGATATGACCAAGGACAATTCCTTGACGTACCATGAAATGGCATTTTTCCCAATTAAGCACCAAGTCTTTTTCAATGCATCTGTGAAGAACTGCTTCCAAATTGACTAAACATTCCTCAAATGTACCTCCATATACGGTGATGTCATCCATGAAAACCTCCATAATTCGCTCCACCATATCACTGAAGATACTCAACATACACCTTTGGAAAGTGGCAGGTGCATTACATAAACCAAAAGGCATTCTTCTATAAGCATAGGTTCCAAATGGACATGTAAAAGTAGTCTTTTCCTGATCTTCCACAGCAATTTCAATATGAAAATACCCTGAATACCCATCCAAAAAACAATAGAAAGGGTGGCCAGAGACTCTTTCCAAAACTTGATCAATAAATGACAATGGAAAATGATCTTTTCTAGTTACTGCATTCAACTTTCTATAATCAATACACACCCTCCACCCTGAAGTGAGACGTGTAGTGATTTCTTCCCCCTCTTCATTCTGAACTACAGTGATCCCTGATTTCTTTGGTACCACTTGAGTAGGACTCACCCAAGAACTGTCTGAAATAGGGTAGATAATACCTGCTTGAAGTAGCTTCAGCACCTCAGCTCGCACAACCTCTTGTAAATGAGGATTCAATCTTCTTTGAAATTGACGAATTGGCTTAGCTTCCTCCTCCATATATATATGATGTGTGCAAACTAAAGGACTAATGCCTTTCAAATCAGATATTTGCCATCCTATTGCTTTCTTACACTTCTTGAGAACTTCCATTAAACACTTCTCTTGATGATTGGTCAGAGATGAAGATATTACAACAGGGCATTGGTTATCTTCTTCAAGATAGGTGTATTTCAGCTCCACAGGTAGAGGCTTCAAATTGAGTTTTGGGATTTCTTTTTCAGCATCTGCTCCCTCTTCTTTATTGAACAAAGGTAGAATTTCTTCTATCCTCCTCCAACTTTGTAAAGTAGCAAGCTCCTTAGGAAGTTCAGAGAAACCTTCCTCACAATCCTCAAAATTTTCATTCAGCTTGTCTTGAACATTCTGATTGCAGTGTTCCTCTACCAGAGTATCAATAATACACACTTCTTCTGGACCCTCTTCTTCTTCCGGAATGATTTGCTTTTTGGACATATAAAAGATATTGAGATCAAGTGTCATATTACCAAAAGTGAGTTGCATGAGCCCATTCCTACAATTGATGATTGCATTTGAGGTAGCTAGGAATGGCCTTCCCAAGATGATAGGAACTAAATTAGCCTCCTTTACAGTAGGATCTGTATCAAGAACAACAAAGTCTACTGGATAGTAGAAATTATCAACTTGAACCAAGACATCCTCAATTACTCCCCTGGGAATTTTTACTGACCTATCTGCTAGAGATAGAGTAATTGCTGTTGGCTTCAACTCACCAAGCCCCAATTGCTTGTAGACAGTATATGGAAGCAAATTAACACTAGCTCCCAAGTCTAATAAAGCTTTCTCCACTACCTTCCCTCCAATCATGACTGAAATGGTAGGACTTCCCGGATCCTTGTACTTCAAAGGGGATTTACACTGTAAGATTGCACTTACTTGCTCAGTCAAGAAGGCTTTCTTAGTTACAGTCAACCCTCTTTTGATAGTACACAAGTCCTTTAGGAATTTTGCATATGTTGGGACTTGCTTAATCATATCCAACAATGGGATGTTGACTTTAACTTGCCTCAATACTTCAAGGATTTCAGCTGCATTTCTAACCCCCTTCTTCCCATGCAATGCTTGAGGAAAAGGTGGAGAAGTTGATTTCTTCAGCCTTTCTTCCTTCAGAAGTTCCTTCTCTGGATTTGCATTCATTGTTGACTCAGAGTCCTCTCTCTTATCACTGATCTCTCCTTCTTTGTCTTTCATTTCCTCCCCCTTCTTTGTCTTTTCTTCTTCAACAGGTGGCTTAGGTGGTGGCTGCTCAATTTTCTTACCACTCCTCAGAGTGATCAAGGCTTTGACATCTTTCATCTGTGATGATTCCCCCTCAAGGCTTTCCACTTCTTGGACACCCTTGGGATTTTGGTGGGGTTGGGAAGGAAATCTTCCCTTTTCTTGCACTGTATTCAAATTTGTGAGCCTTGATATTGAGTACTGGAGATTATCAAATCTTTGAGTCATATCATTTTGCATTCCATCCATCCTTTTGTTCAGAATATTCTCTACTCTGTCAATTCTTTGATTAAGTTGATTATTGATGGCTTTTTGTTCTCCAACAAAGTCTCCCACTACCTTGCTGAGATTCCCAATAGCTTGTTCAAGGTTTGAAGATGGCTGAGATGGTTGATCCGGCTGTTGGTACTGAGATGCTCTAGGCCTCCATGAAAAATTTGGATGATTCCTCCAACTTGAGTTGTAGGTATTTCCATAAGGTGCATTGTTATTGGGCTTAAATTGTCCAACAACATTTGCCTGATCTCCAAACATTTCCCTTTCAGCTAAAACTATAGGGCATTCTTCCACTAAGTGTTCATAGGATTGACACTTAGGACAAAGCTTCATTTGCACTGGTGATTCAGCAACAGCTTGCACTTCATGCATTTTTTTCAGTTCCAGCTCCTCCAATCTTCTTGTCACAGCTGCAAACTTTGCTTTAGTATCATCCTCTTCTTTCAAGGTATACATCCCAGCCTTAGCATTGAAAACATTCAGTTGAGACTTCATCTTTCCCACTTCTCCTTTGGTTGGCTCATCCCATCCCCTTGAAACTTCAGCTACATAATTCAAGAAATCCATAGCTTCCTCCGGATTTTTGCTCATGAAATCTCCTCCACACATTGTCTCCAGGAGTTGCTTCATTGAGGATGACATCCCATCATAAAAATAACTCACCAATAGCCAAGTATCAAAACCATGGTAAGGGCATGCATTAATAGCTTCCATATATCTTTCCCAACACTCATAGAATTTCTCATTCTCTTTAGCTGAGAAATTTGAAATTTGCCTTTTCAAGCCATTTGTTCTATGGGTGGGAAAAAATTTCTTAAGGAATTCAGCTTGTAAGTCAGTCCAAGTACGGATACTCCTTGGCCTTAAAGAATTAAGCCAAATTTTGGCTTTATCCTTTAAAGTAAAAGGAAATAACTTAAGCCTCATCAAATCTATTGAAGATCCTCCCTCTTGGAATGTATTACAAACTTCCTCAAATTCCTTAATATGTGCATAGGGATTCTCACTTTCCATTCCATGGAAAGTTGGTAGAAGTGGAACAATATATGGTCTGATCACTAGCTGCTCTGTAGGAGGTATTATACATGATGGTGCACTCATGCGAGGTGGATGCATACGGTCCCTCATTGATCTAAATTCATTGAGATTGTCTTGACGAACTTGGTGACTATGCTGATCTTCAGGAGTAGTTTCCATGATATTCAAGCTCAATTCCAATTCCTTAGTATGAGGTGAATCAATTCTAACAAGCCTTCCTTTACTACCTCGTATCCACTTTGGCATACACAACTAGTATCTAACTGAAACTAAAATGAAAATACAGGACAACAAAAGAAAACAGGGCTACAAAGACAAAATAAAACTAAGCTGAATTTAAAAGCTAAAATTTAAATTATGAGTTAGTAAAACAAAATGAGAATTAATAAAGCTAAAGAAACTTTACCACACTTGTGATGAAAATCACAAGTACACTGAAATAGTATCACTGATTCTTGACACCTTCCCCTGCAATGGCGCCATTTGATTCATGCCTAATTGGTGTCTCAGCTGATTCGTGTCCAGCTGGTGCTCATTGATTGAGGGATTAATCAACAAAATTTATAACCTATAACACCATGAACTAGGGTAGCAAATACAAAGCTACTATAGCATAGTGGCTCTAGGATCGTTCCACTAGGAAGGGTACTCAAGATTGAAAATGATACCAATTCAAAGTGAATTGGTGCTGTTTCATTCTAAGATTAGCTTAAGAAATAAAACACAAACTTTGGTTGAAAAAGATTTGGACTTAGATTAACAACACAACAAGTGATGAAAATAACTTAAGAAGAAAAACATTCCTTGGAGATTCAGGTATACAGGGGAGGTTCCTCATGCAAAAGCATAGCTCCGGTCAGTTGGTTCACTTCCTCACTTTAGAGAATTACCATGAAGTCAATTCTCTAATAGGTGCTGCACAAATGCATCCCTCAATTGGATTTCAGCTCTAATTCTCTCACTGATGCAACTTGCAATGGTTTGAGCCTCTCACTTAGCTTTTACCATTCAAGGTGATCTTTAACCTTGGATTACCCGTCAAAAGCTCGCAAGAGGTAACTAATGGATGTCTCCTAGGAGTCCAAAAGCTTACCAAGTGTTGGCTATTCTAGAAAATCCTACCTTCAAGTCACCTACCAGAGGCTCGCAAGGGGTAAACTAGTGCATCTCCATGGTTAGAGATCACTTGCCTTACCAAGTGTTGGCCCAGGTAACTCCAAGGTGTTTTAAGTTAACTAAAAACGTAGAAACCATTCATGGGACACACTTACTCTTCATTCATAGCTGAAACCACAAAGCTTCTGATTCTTGCACTTGGAACCTTTCCCGGCAACCTTAACTCCAAGGAACTAAAAAGTTTAGCTACTCATTCTCTGGGGAAAGCTCCTCAGAGAGTGCATAACTTAGAAATATGAAAAACACAATCAAAGAGAGAAGGTAAGGCAGTAAAGAGCTAAAGCTCTTTGTATTTCTTTCTTTGGAACTTACAAAAGGTTCAACAACCAGAACTCCCTCAGAACAGGCTCCTCGGGCTCTAAATAAACCAAAATTACAATTACAGCTATCCCATGATATTTTGCCAAATTCCTAACTTAAAAGCTAAGGAAATCTATCATTGGTGACTTACAAGGAGAATTTAAGCATTTAGGCAACAAAAATCTAATGAAAAATATCTCCAAGTGTCGGTTACAAATATCGGGAAGCACTAAGGACCACTTCGTAGGTGAAAGATGAGGTCTGCGAAATTTCGCAGGTGCACAAGAAGAGCTGCGAAATTTCTTCATAGCAACCAGCTGCTTCAACACCTTTGCAAAGTGGACTTCCATCATGTGGTGTTTGGCTTCCATCGCGGCGTGAAGCTTCAGGGGAAGTCCATAGCACTGTGCTAAAGTGCTGCGAAATATCTTGCAACATAAGGCTGATTCCGCAGCACTACTCTGAAGCCTCCTTCAGCTTGGAGCAGTTGTCTTCCAAAGGCTGTAACTTCCTCATTTCAGCTCCAAATTGCACACGGTTTGAGGCATTGGATTGTTGACTTCCCAAGATTTCAAATGACATATTATATGCAAAATTTGGACTTCAGGAAGTGCTCCAAAATTAGCTGCAGTGACTGTCATCAAGAGAGCTCCACGGCTGATTTCTCTTTGCTTCCCCTTTTTCACTTCCACTTTGCTTATGGCAAAAGAGCTTCAAGGCTTTGATTCTTCATGCCTCTGAGCTTCCCATAGCTTTCCAAGGATTCCATATAACTCTCCTCAATCTCATAATGCTTTGGTGATCAAAATACTAACAAAAACACCAAAACTTACACAATTTGATTAGAATTCATAAAAAGGGGCCTTAACATGCTAATTAGGTTAAAAGGCACTAACTACTACTCAAAAGTGTTTAAAAGGATTAATTAGAAGCTATCAAATAGCACTTTTTGAGTAGTAATCAGCTCTCTCCCCTGATCAAAGACTCAACAGTCTGATGCTAAGAGTCCAAAATATTGATGAAAGCCACAACAAGCTATCCTCATCAATACGTTGAGTTGGTGACTTCCCTTTTCCTTTAATGGCTGTTCTTTGATATGGAATCCCATTGACTGCAGTACTTCAAATTGAGCCTTTGTTGATTCTATCTGTTGTTTGTACATGCAAGACCAATTCACAAGGATTATTCTCATTCTCATCAACCGGTCCATGGTAAGGCTCTTCTCTCACATGGCTTCCCACACACCCACCCAATCCCGCCTCCCTCCCCCCACATTCCATGAGGTCCTTTCCATGAAACAAGAAGCCAACTAGGTCAATTCTTGGGGCCACTCGTACATTTACCTAGGTCATGTTTGGTTAAGTGTTGATGAAAGCAAAAAAAAAAAGCTAAGAAAACTGATTTTTCTCAATGAGGTTGAATGAACATCAAAAGTAAATACCAACTTATAACAATGACAATTCCAATAACATGTTTCAATCTTATAATGGTTGCTATATATTAATCATACAAGTAGGGATGAATTAATATGTAAGTAACAGTCTCGGTACTTATTCACAAAGGAAGGACCGAAGAACAGCAAGATTTGATGATGGAAATTTCAGGTGGCTGTTGTTGTGAACTGGTAAGAGGCATAAGAGAGAGTACCGAGGCTCCAGCTATGATGGATGAGTTTGGCCTTTGCATTTTCGCCAGCAGCACCCATGGCTACATGCAATGGATAGAAGTGTTTTGGCCATGGGTGGGCCTCTCTGGCATGCGGTGCCTTCTCTTCATAGTGATTTATGTCTTCATATCTTAAACACGAACATGTAAATATAAATGTCAGAAAATGAAACAAAACAAATGACTGCCGCTGCTTCAATGCATAGGAGCAACTCCATTTTATGTTGCTTGATTTTATGGCAAAGAATAGCGTATATATATAGTAATTGAATGATTACCTTCCATCAAGGAGAGCTTCTTTCAACCAGGTATCAAACTGATCATATGCCCAAGGCACAACCGATTCACTATTGGGATTGAGGGCCCTCAGATTGTGAGTGGTACTTCCAGAACCAATGATGAGGACGCCTTTTTTAAAGCCTTCCAGACCTACTTGTCCTCCTTATCCACCCCAACATCTTTTGCTAAAATGCTTGATACGAAATCTATAATCAGCTTAAGCTCCTAGCAATAGAACCTTGCAAGAAACCTTATGTTTCAATGACCTCTCCCTCCATCTGAACCACAAAAAAACCCCACTTCTCTGGCTACTGCCACGCTAAAGAAGACCTAAAAATGATCCTTTGAATGACACTTCCCATGCCTAACATCAAACCAAACTTGGTTCTGAGCCCTTATTAAGTGCTTCTATTTATCAAGAATTGTTTTAAATAAAAAAAAGGTATATATATGATTCTTGGGGGTCTGATGTATATAGTGGATTAAGGAATACATTGATTAGCATGGGTGACAGAAGAATATGCTTATAGATACACATGTAATATATATAAATACACATGTTCATACTTGAAATATTGCATTTTTTTGGATTATTAGTTTAATTTAATGGAGATGAATATTTAGTTGAAAAGTTACAATGTATTATTGAAAATATGACTTGATAGTTGATTATGGATATTGTAGACCCTCAATTTTGTCCCTTTAGCACATGTCTTTAAAATTCGTTTTCAATGCTCCACAATAGTTCCTTGGTGGCCCATGGCTACTCATACCACTTACCTTTTTCTGAGTCACCTCGGAGATTTTGGTTGAGGGATTATTTGATCCCTTATTGTGACCCTTGGCAGCCCTAACTTAGACTTAGGCTTTTCTTGTGTTTTTTTTAGGATAGTTTTTTTAGATACCCTTGGCTCATTTAGTTAGGCCCACCTAGTCTTCACCTTAGGCCCATTTAGGCACACTTGGCCTATTCGGACATCTTTAGCGTGACTTGTATGATTTGTGTGGTTGCATAGCTTGTGGGGCCCATTTTTGTATTTATTTGTTTATTTTTATTTATTTATTTATTTATTTATTTATTTATTTTTACCGTTTCTTAATTTATTTACTTACTTATATATTCATTCAATTATTTAACTTCAAAAATTTCATGTTTTTGCAAGGAAAATTACCATTGGAGTTTAAGGAAGGTGGGACTCTCCTTGGAAGGTTTTGGAGGGGAATTTGAATTGGAAGATTTAAAAAAAAAAAGAAAAAGGAAAAAGGAAGAAGAGAAGAAAGGAAATAGGAGAATTTTCCTTTTTAGGAACAGATTTAGGCCTTTGGCGGGTGATATATGTGAGAGAAGAGAAATTCAGCAAGGGAGGCCTTTTTTTTTTTATTGTGGGAGGAGATTCGTTTTGGTGAAGAGCACGTATTGGAGGAAAAGCAGGAAGGAATTGGAGAAGCAGAGCCATTGCAACCCAAAGCTGTCCAGGTATGCACCTCGTTGCTTTTGGAATTCTTACCTATATTTGATTTTTTCCGTGTGTTCGACTCCTGAATATTTAATTGTTTTGTTGATTTTTGTGTGGACGAAAAGGGCCACAATTTGCTTTGTTGAGATTGGTTACTTGCCTGTTTGCCTTGTTTTGATTTTGGATGTCATTAATGTCTTCGGAAGCATATAATTCCATGCCTGTTCCCACTAACCTGAGCTTATTGAAAAATCATGAGATGTGGTTTTATTTTCTTTTAATCTCCCATGTCTGCTTTCCTATCGTTTCCTCTACTCTCTGCCATATCTGTTTTGCCTTTCTTCCTACCCGTCACATAGCCATCAATTCTTGATATGGGGGTGACTCCAAGGCTTGGGAATGTAGTCATGAGATTCAGCAAAGAGGCCAAACACTCCAGAATTCTGGAACTGCTATCACAATATGGGATCTAGAGAAGATTGTCCGAAGGGTATGTCGGCTGTCCATTGCACTTGCTAAGTTTGGTTACCATAAAATCAGAGAATACAAAACCAGAGGAGGTCTTCTTGTCGGAAGGCAGTGTTTCCAGGCTTGACCCAGATTGCGAAATCAGTGCACTATTCTTTTGGGCTCGGGGTGGTTTTGAAAGTAATGTATTTGTGGAGACGGTTTTGGTTGACGTGTACTCAAAATTCGGATGCATGGGTATTGCGAGGCAATTGTTTGAGAGTATGTCAGAAAGAAACGTTGTTTCATAGAATGCGCGGCTTAATAGCGTATGGAACTCTGTACACTTTTCGCTTCTGATTTCTCTTCTAATGGCTCCAAAGTATAGAAGGGAAAAGCTTGAAGTTTTACGTGCTCTGCCTATATACAAAATGATTACAGGGTCATACATTCAATTGCGAAATCAAGACCTGTGTATGATCCCATCTGGTTCATTCCTCAAGCCGTGTGATGAGCGTTGCCTTTCATATCCTACAGATTCTGTGGAAAGTTCATCATTTAGAGCCCTTGTAGTCCCTGAGCTGCAAGACCAAACGATCTTGGTCAAATTGGGATCCCCTGGGTTTGAAGGCAAGCCTCAGACTGAACAGGGGGATATCCTAATATATCTTTACATGAATTGGCAAGATCTACAGGTAGATTCTTTGGTAGTTGAAGCTTTTGAAGGAGACTAGATTTGTAAGAAATTTTGATGAATTCTCCAATGCTCTTCCTAAACCCAAGGATCTGTTTGATCTTAATGATGTTTTGTTAATATCTGTGTTCTTCGGTGAGAGAAAGAAATTTCATGGAGAAAGGTTTACTACAGATGGTTAACTATTAAAAACGCAGCTTCTCTGTTAATGCCTGTGAACTTCCCACCCCTTGTTTCAGACACTGTAACTCAACTGGCGGGTCCTCCAGAGGCTCCTGACTATCCATTGGCCGAGGTTGGAGATACCACAGAGTCCAACAAACTGCTAGAAGAGGAAACACTGCCACTTTGCTGCAATCGATGACTTGCAACAATGACAATTCCATTGCATCCGAGCCATTAGAGGGTCTCCAGATTGATGAAAGGGTTAGAATCAATCCAATCTTTAGATTTCAGTCGCATTTTTGGTGATATGGCAGCATCATTGGCAGAACTGATTAATTTAGCATCCCTTAGTTCATCGTTAAATGGGTTTGAAAGTAAAATTATAAAAGGTTTTTGAGCTGCATTCAAAACTTGAAATTCTTGGCTTGCATGGGAATATGCTCAGTGGACATCTAGGTGAGGAATTCTTGCGATTTTTCAAGTGCCGTTCATGTTGACTTTAATGGGAATATGCTAATAAATTCTGGTTTGCAGAGACTTATTTTATCCGGTATTTTCTTGACTGTTACGTATTTAAATCTTAGCCATAACCAGCTTATGGGGTCACTTGTGAGCGGAGGTGGACCACTAGAACTTGCTAACATGAAGGTGTTGGATTTGAGCTACATACAACTATCTGGAAAGTTACCTGGATTTAATTTTCTGTACGCTCTCGAGGTCCTCAAGCCCAGCGACAACAGATTTGCTGAGTCTATCCCCAATAACCCGCTGAAAGGAGATCCTTTGGTTCTAATTGAATTGAATTTGAGTCAACAATCTTTCAGGGCTGATAAATATGATCGCATCAACAACTTTGAACATCCTTAATCTCTCCTCAAATGGGCTCTCAGGAGAGCTTCCATTGCTGACTGGCAGCTGCACTGTACTGGAACTATCAAGTAATGAATTTGAGAGAAACTTAACTAAATTGTTGAAATGGGGAAATCATGAGGAAATGCTCAAAGAGCATGAGAAAAAAATCCAACATGCTGTCCACAAGGCTCGTCTTGACAAAAGTGAAGACTAAGATAACATACAATGACAACGGACAAACGGAATCGTTACTTCCCCATGGGAGAAACAGCAGGTAACCCTTGAGTGGTGATTATTGAGCTTCTTGGTACGCTGGTCAGTTGTTCGGTTGCTGGAAAGGGTGAGCTGAAGGGAGTCAATTGCTGGAAAATATGTTTTGTACAGCTGAAAACTGGTTTCCTCATTCAATTCTGAAGGACAAGGGGAAAGTGAATTGCTTGAAGGGTTCAAACAAGATGCCCATTATTTAGAGAAGTCATCAGAATCCATTTTCTCAAGATCTATAGAAGCTGTTAAACAACCTGTACCAGATTCTGAGTTGAAGGTAACAACAAGGAGCATTGAGGTTGGATCAGGGGAAACTTTACAGGAGGTGGATGTTTCTGTCAGTTGTTGCACAGAAATTGATAGGACAACTGAAAGTTCAGTGGTACCTACTCCCACAACTTCGGAATCCATGAATGTTGAAACCGTTCCATCCAATGCTGTATTACCCACTACTTCTTATGGTGATAAGAATTTGTCTTTTGATGCTTCTTTGAGTAGAAGTGATAGTATTGGTGTTAAAGAAATTATTGTTGCAAAATCTGCTGCATCAGATCAAGAATCTGTTCCTGTTCCCACCCCATATCTTTCGGAATCAACTATAAAACCTGAAGGGGCAGGTGTGGAAAATGTTAGTGGTGGGATGGTTTCCTATCCTGTATCAAGTTCCAAGGATAAACCCACTGTAGAACTAAATAGGCCCAAGACTACGGTTAAAAAAAAAAAGAAGAAAGAAATTCTTCAGAAAGCTGATGCTGCTGGGACAACCTCTGATCTTTACATGGCATACAAGGGTCCAGAGGAGAAGAAAGATTCTATCATCTCTTCAGAAAGCACTTCTACGGGTAATATAAAACAGGTCAGTGCTGATGCTGGTCAGGAAGATGTTGTAGGAAGTGATAAAGGTGAGCCACCTAAAGCCGAGCCAGATGATTGGGAAGATGCAGCTGACATCTCTACACCAAAATGGGAAACTCAAGACAATGATGTCCTTGTTCAGAATAAGATTATGAGGCAAATTCTGATCTATTTGTCGCACCTTGATCATGAGGATACTGAAAAACAGATGCTGAAGAAATTAAGCAAGCAACTGAAAGATGAGGATTGGACATGTAATAACTTAAATACATTATGCTGAGCAATAGGATCCATATCCAGTTCCATGATGGAAGAACAGGAAAACAGATTTCTGGTGATGGTCATCCATGATTTACTGAATTTATGAGAAATCACAAAAGGAAAAAAAATAATAAAAACATCATTGCTTACATGTATGATTACACCTCATTCAATGAAGTGAACCCTCGGCCTGGAATTATCATAAACAACCCGCATGACGAAGATGCTTACGAAGGTTCTAGATAGCGGTTCGAATGATCATATTTTCATATACTATTCTGATTATGGAGGTCCTGGGGCGCTCGGTATGCCAACTAATCCTTACCCTTTACGCTAATGATCTGATCAAATTCTTAAAGAAGAAGCATGCTCCTAGTACCTATAAAAGCTTGTGAATCTGGAAGTATATTCGAAGGCCTTCTTCCTGAAGGTCTGAATATCCACGACTCCGCAACCTTTCAAATGCAACAGAAAAGGGTAGGTTTGATGGAAAGCTTATCATACCAAGTAATTCAGATGTTAAGGATGATGATTCTGATGAAAAGGATCCCTTTTTGTAACCTCTGTGCCTATGAAATCTATGGCAATTCGGTGCAAAGTAGTTTAGAAGATGGAAATAATTTTTTATACTCCAACAGTAGATGCACATACAGCTGCAATTCCTCTCAATGAAAGCGTCATAGCTGCTCTTGCTCATAAAACTATAATTCTGGTGGCTCATCAAGTGGAGTTTCTCTTCGAAGTTGATAAAATTCTGGTTATAGAAGCTGAAGTCAAGAATCATAAGAGTTGAAGCTCCATCACAATCCATTGCAGCCACAGGGTTACTGGCACATGATGGACTAAATGCAGAACAGCTTGCTCGGGGTCTCAAGTCTTTTGAGTTGAAGACAACCTTTGAGGATGTTTTCCCTGCTGAGGCAACAAGTGTCAAAGAATACCTGCAGTAGGTTCATGAGATGGCGATAGTTTCCACTATCCAGGAAGCACAGAAAAATAATCTTAAAAGTTTAAATGATTATATGATGAAAGTTATGGATAAGCTTGCTACAGCTTTCAAGAGTGCCTGTGACAGTTTGGGCCTTGAGACATCTGGTGGCAAATCTGCTAACATACAGAAGATTTGGTATCTGATGCAGACATTAATGGGTGAGGATACAGTTGTTTAATGGGAATTGTTTCATGTAAGGTTCTGTCAAAGCTGATCTTCCTGAATGAATAGGGAACACATCCCAAATCGTGACTGAACATACGACATTTGATCACAAACGGAGACTGGTGTTCAACAAATCAGAGACCCCTGAGTCTGATTCTACAATTCTGACCGAAGAACGCTTCCCTGAGATCCAGCCTGTGCTTCATGAGGTTTCTTTTGACACATTGGAAAGAACTAATTCAAGCGAAGCCCCGAAGGCTACTATAGTTATTCCAGATTCAATTCTGAAAAAGATGGAAAAAGTTGCTTCAGGATTCATCTGGAACTCGGCTAGTTTAGGTGGAAATCTGGTGATGACACAAAGGAATCATTTCCCCTTTGGCATACAGTATTTCTGTCATTAGAGATGCTCTGGCCAAAGTTGTTTATTCCAGATTATTTGATTGGACTGTGGATAAGATCAATAATTTTATTGGACAAGATCCTGATTCAAAAGTTTTAATTGAGGTTCTGGATGTTTATGGATTTGAGAGTTTCAAGACAAGCAGTTTTGAGCAATTTTGTATCAATTCGGCAAAGGGGAAAATATCAGGTGGAGGTTCTCACTCTGATGTAGAGAATTCTTTTAGAGAATCAGTGGTCAAATTATGAGAGACTCAGAATGAAGAAGTGGACTCCTGATGATTTTGAGAAATTGGATTGAAAACCAGCTTCAGAAACCATAAGATATATATGATGTTGGGCCAAGTGTTAACAGAGAAACTTCCGTTGGATTCGATATTTTCAGAACAGAGAGAACAAAGAGCTCTTGGGTGCGTATGTCATCACTGTGGCCGTTACAAGAGCCACATTCTACAGACGGACTGAAGCATTCAGGCATCAGTACACTTATTTCAGGTCATACAGAAGGTTACCCTACTGTCAGTGGGTTGTCAGCAAGTGCAAGTTCTTCTCTGGCCGGGACAGGCTTTAGACCATTGATGCGGTCATCTCATGCTGGAGCATCAGATTTTGGGCTCTTGACAAATGCTAGTTCAAGGTCTACTACTGGTACTATTGGACAACAATGGCTTCAGTCCGTAGGAGCTGCATCACTATCTGAACAGTCACCAATGCACCAGCTAGAACATTTACAAGTTCATTCCTTGCCGCTTCCGATATAAAAGCCTTTCACTATATTCAAGACAGCCCAACATAAGGTCTCATAAGCAATTTACTGTTGACGCTTTGCCTAAACTAATTCAGAATGCGCAGCTAGATGACTTGCAAAAATGGCTTCACCATAATTCGCAGAGTTTATCTCCTACAGCGCCATCTGTTCCAGTAAGGCACCATGCCCCCTTTTCACCACAACTGCAGCCTCCCCCAACTAAGCAAGAGCTGGAATTGTCACTTCCTGTTAGTTTCCACTGCCACCCATGATTAAATAGAGCCCTCAAGCTCTCTTCCAACAATGTCTTTGATATCAAATGCCCACCAAAATCCCCATTCAGTAACTGCTTTAATGTGAGCTCATGGATCCAAGGAAGACACGGATAGGGAAAACTGATTACGCAAGAATCCGTATTTCAAGAGCAACTCAAGTTTACTAGAACTCTTCACCTCTCACTGGAAATCACCAAAACTTTGAACGATAGAGAGCCACGAAAAGTGCTAAAGGAGGGCAGAATGTATTTTGGGATTCAACATCAGCAAGACAGTCTCAAATCTTATTCTCAGGCTCCACTCAATCATGGTAACCTTGCTACGTACACCTTCTCCTCTATTTGCTTCTTTGATTGGGAATTTACTGTTTTAAATTGAATTTTAAAACCATTGTTCAACTAAACATTCCCAGCTTTGAAAAATCCATCTTAGATCATTTCTAGGCATAAAATCCAGATTTCAACACCCTTTTGCTGCCATTTTCCTTCCGGCACGCATTTTCACTATTTTATTTGATTTTCAACTGATTTTCTCGATTTTCTCTAAGCATGAATAAACTTCATAATTCCAAATCATGGAAATTTATGGAATCAACTCATGCGAAATTAATTAGGGCTTTGGTGGGGGCCCGACATTCATGATACCTTCTTCAATATTGTTTGCTTGATATGTTAATTTTTTGATTCTTCTTGATGAAATATTTGAATTCACTTAAAATTTATTGTTGAGATATTCTTGCTTCCCATAGACGTGTGGATGCTCGCTAATCAGGTACGCCCTTTCTACCCCACAACCCTAGAATTCTATGAATGTGTATGTTCTCATGAGACATGACCATGTTTGATGCCATAATTGATTGCCTTGATGCTTGTTTGATCATCTTAGATGGAAATACATACCATGTGTCATATTTTCAAGCTAACCTCTCATGTTTTATGATAGCGCTTAAGAAGCCATTCAGGTACGTGCTTCGACCCTCTCTTATGGTTGGTTTTCTTGTTAGGCGTGCAATATTTGAAATCACCTAGCTTACTTAGGTACTTATAATTAACTGATTAATGGCCACGTTTCCCTCAACTTAGTCAGTAGAGACCTTTTTAGGGCTTAGAAGGGTGCTACCTCCTAGAGGTACCTTCCCAATAAGTAACCTGATCCCCGGACCAAGACTCGGGTTTTTCAAAGACATGCCTTTTTTCCAAAAATTATGGAGTCACATTTTAGGGTTTTTCTTTCTTGTTTTATTTTCCCTTTAAAATAAAAATAAAATAAGTGGCGACTCCAATTTTTCTAAAAATTAATTTTTCACAAATAAAAAAGCGAGTCTCGCCGATCGAGTGGGGACGCACCTGAAAAATGCGGGTCCACAGATATGTGTCATTTCTAGTATAAAAAAAAAAAAGAATAATTTAAATCTGTAACATTTTATATTGATAATCTATTATTCTTGTAACAGGTTCAAAGAGTAAACAAGTCATTATCAAAGAAGTTATTGAAAGTGTAAGTGTATGTTTATTTATTGAAAGAAGTAATTTTATCAATTGTAAGGAAGATAAAATTACCTCGTAAAGGTAATTAAATCTTTATATATTTTAAACTTTTTTTCTATATATTATGCTTTTGAAGCTTGTTTAATTAAACATATGTTATTTGACAAACTTTTCACAAATGTTGTATACTTATGTGTTTTATTTTGTTCCAAAGTTTTATTGCATAATACTGAGGTATATTATCTCACAAACTTTTGACAACTATTTTGTGTACTAATGCATATTAAGTTTTGTTCTTGCCTAGTTAAGTTTATACATTTAGTTATTTAAATATATCCAATATTATGTTGTAAAAAGATGTACTTACTTAAATTTTTTTGTTCTTAATATTAGCAAGTTTTGCAGTTCTCTTGTATAGGATATATATTCCATTATTTTAATTGAAATGGAAAATCGAGATTGGATGTCAAAAGATAGAAGGTCAGTTGAGTATGATGAAGGAGTTGAAAACTTTATCAATTTCGCATTAGCACATTCAACCAACCATACCTCTATAAAATGCCCATGCTTACGTTGTGGAAATCTGTTATGTCAAACTCCTCAAGTCATTAGAGAGCATTTGTTCTTTAATGGAATAGATCTCAGTTATCGAGTATGGTATTGGCATGGAGAAAAGGGTCCCAGTGGAGGATTTTCAAATGTCTCACAACAACGTTATGACAAATGCGAGTATAATGATGTTGCTGATACAATAGATATGGTTAATGCTGCACAAGTTAATTGTATGAATGATCCCCAAGTGTTTGAAAGGTTACTTGAAGATGCAGAAAAACCTTTATATCCTGGATGCATGAAATACACAAAGTTGTCAGCATTGGTAAAACTTTACAACTTAAAAGCACGTTATGGTTGGTCTGACAAAGGATTCTCAGAATTGCTTCAGTTGCTTGGAGATATGTTGCCATTGAATAATGAGATGCCGCTGTCCATGTATGAAGCCAAAAAGACTTTCAGTGCTCTTGGTATGGAATATCAAAAAATTCATGCATGTCCTAATGATTGTATTTTGTATAGAAACCAGTATGAGGATGCTATTGCATGCCCAACTTGTGGAAAGTCAAGGTGGAAGATAAACAGTGAAGGGGGGAAGATTAAGAAGGGGGTTCCTGCAAAGGTTTTGTGGTATTTCCCACCAATCCCTAGATTCAAAAGGATGTTCCAATCCTCAGAAACTGCTAAACATCTTATGTGGCATGCCAAGGATAAAGAATGTGATGGTAAACTACGCCACCCATCAGACTCCTCAGCGTGGAAACTAGTTGACCACATGTGGCCTGATTTTGCTTCTGAACCGCGAAACCTTAGACTAGCACTCTCAACAGATGGTATAAATCCTCATAAGTCTATGAGCAGTAGACATAGTTGTTGGCCTGTTATACTGGTCATATACAACCTTCCTCCTTGGTTGTGCATGAAAAGGAAGTTTATGATGTTATCATTATTGATCTCAGGACCACGACAACCTGGTAAAAATATAGATGTTTACTTGAGTCCATTGGTGGATGACCTTAAAACTTTGTGGGAAAAAGGAGTTGAGACTTATGATGCACACTTGCGTGAGGTTTTTACTTTAAAGGCCATCCTTTTATGGACAATCAATGATTTTCCTGCATATGGAAACTTAGCTGGTTGCACTGTGAAAGGATATTATGCATGTCCAATATGTGGAGAAGGAACATATTCCAAAAGATTAAAGCATGGTAGGAAAAACTCATATATGGGTCATCGGCAATTTCTTCCACGTAACCATCCCTATCGGAGACAAAAGAAGGCATTCAATGGTGAACAAGATTTTAGGATTCCTCCTAAAATTTTGAGTGGGGAAGAAATACTTGAAAAAGTTGATCTCATCCCTATTTCTTGGGGAAAAATGAAGATAAAATCTCTTGAATCTGATGTGAACACAAATTGTTGGAAAAAAAAGTCCATACTTTTTGAGTTAGAATATTGGAAATATCTTCATGTCCGTCACAACTTGGATGTTATGCACATCGAAAAGAATGTCTGTGAGAGTATTATTGGTACTTTGTTTAACATCCCAGGGAAAACAAAGGATGGACTTAATGCTCGACTTGACCTAGTTGAAATGGGTTTAAGGTCTGAACTTTTCCCAAGAGTTGACTTGAAAAAGACCTACCTTCCCCCTGCATGTTTTTCACTATCTAGAAATGAGAAAAAATTAGTTTGTCAAACGTTGTCTAATTTGAAGGTCCTTGAGGGGTATTGCTCAAATTTTAGAAATCTTGTCTCCTTAGAGGAATTGAAGCTGTTTGGTCTAAAATCTCATGACTACCATGCACTTATGCAACAACTGTTGCCAGTTGCATTACGTTCTATTTTGCCAAAGCATGTGAGATATACTATATCAAGATTGTGTATCTTCTTCAATAAATTATGTACAAAAGTGGTTGATGTGCCAAAATTGAATGAAGTACATAATGAGTTAGTGGTCACCTTGTGCTTACTTGAAAAGTATTTTCCACCTTCATTTTTTGATATTATGCTTCATCTAACAGTGCATTTGATAAGGGAGGTGCGACTATGTGGTCCAGTTTACTTTAGGTGGATGTACCCATTTGAGAGGTATATGAAAGTTCTTAAAGGATATGTTCGCAATCATAATCGGCCTGAAGGATGCATTGCTGAGTGCTATTTAGCAGAGGAAGCTGTCGAATTTTGTACTGAATATTTATCAG